>JAHZMU010002550.1:0-15558 GCA_027743725.1 Rambutsinella grinnellia | reverse complement strand
CAGGCAAGATGTTTTAGCAGTCAACAATTTCCTTAAATGTCAAATCATGATCGATTCGATTTACTTAAAATCTGTTTTCTTTCAGATTTTCTCAAAGGAGTACATCAATCTACTGTTGACTGTTTACTTCTTCTTTTTGGGAATTCTTGCCCTTTCTCATCTTTTGAGGTAATTTTTTTACGAAGACTGTTGACCTCTTGATATTTTATTGAAACTATAATTACTCTATTTTGCTTTTGCAGCCCTGTGATAACCAAGTTAGTACCCGCAGGCATTCCAAATGTCCATTACCATATCCACTTCAGCCAGAAACAGAAGGAAGGGGATGAGCCGATAGTTTTAATTGACTACAAGTTTACTACTTACGACATCATTTGCTTAGCATTCTGCAGCATTATTGGAGTTTGGTACATTCTGAAGAAGGTGAGTGATTGATTAATTTAGGTAGATTGTAGAAGCGAATTCAAATGATGTTTTACCATGCTAATGTTGATTTATAATGATAACATATCCTCTAAGAAGTTCTGATTACCTTTAAATAGCAATTATGATTGATTGTGTCCGTATTTGGATTTATAAAGATTTAAATTTTTACAGCATTGGATCGCAAACAACCTGTTTGGAATGGCGTTCGCTGTGAATGGTGTGGAGTTGCTCCACCTCAACAATGTCGTGACCGGATGCATTCTCTTGGGAGGCTTGTTTGTCTATGACATCTTCTGGGTATTCGGAACCAATGTGATGGTCACGGTTGCAAAATCTTTTGAGGCTCCTATCAAATGTAAGCTGAATTTACATTCATAATATCTAAACTAAAAGTATAAGTATTTTATATGATGATTGCTCTAGTGCGAAAAATCATGAGCGTACGAGTTTATCCTCTAAGAAGCACTGATAATTTTTGTTGCCTTTTAACTAAGCTAATAAATTAATCAGGATCATTTAATAACTTCCTTTTAATTTTGCAGTGGTATTCCCTCAAGACCTTTTGGAGAAGGGACTCGCAGCCGACAATTTCGCTATGCTTGGATTGGGAGACATTGTCCTTCCTGGAATCTTTATTGCTCTGCTGCTAAGATTTGACAATCAGTAAGTTGATCTCAAGAAGAAGATTTAATTTTCATTTATATTAAAAATGATGATTTATCTATGCGATAAATCATGAGCGTACTGTATATTAACCTCTAAGAAGCACTGATTTAAGAATATTTGCAATTTATCTTGGTGGATTATGATTTTGTGAGAAATTTAAGTGAGATTTTTATCTTCTAGTTTGAGCCGAAACTCAAGAACGTATTTCAACACCTCGTTTTTGGCCTACATCATCGGGCTCTTCACCACCATTTTTGTCATGCACAAATACCGACATGCACAGCCGGCACTGTTGTACTTGGTTCCAGCTTGTGTTGGTACGGAAAATAAAGCTACAATGATTAAGTAAATCATTATTACAGAAATTAACGGTATGGATTTGTTTTACAGGAGCTCCATTGTTGGTGGCACTCATTAAGGGAGATATTAAAGCGATGTTTCAGTAAGTGCAAAGTTTAGCTTTGTAATACTTTTAGAAATTTACAAATGATGCAATTTTTATGGGTTGATTTCAATGATACATCCAAAGTTATCCAAGTATCTGACAAACAATGAAATAAATGCGTTGGATTATTTGTTTTGTGAATATTTAGTAATTGTTAAATTGTCATTTCAGATACGAGGATCATCCCTCGGATGAGAAAGAAACCAAAAAGACGGAAGAAAAGGGTGCTAAGAAAAATAAATAACGGGACTCGAATGCTAGAACTCCAAAAACTATGTAGACTACTAAAAAAGAGTATCTACATTTAGTCAGGTTCCAACATCTCGTTGTAATATTTGAAGAAATTATGAAATGCACACTCTTTTATTAATTCAGTTTTTAACTGAATGACTGAAGGGAAAAAGAATTTAGGTGTATTAAAATTATAATCTATTATAACTGATCTACAGTTGACACTTTACTTGTTGATGAGAGTATTTAAATATGTTAGTTTTTAGGAGATTATATAAGATGTCTTATCTTAATCAATAGCATATATTTTTCTCACAAGTTTGTGAATGAAGATGTTTTGTTTTGTATAAAAATATCGATATAAATTCCTTATTTTGGTGCGTAATTGTGTATTAGAATTAGTGTTAAAGCTAGCTGAATGTAATGTTTAATTTATAATGTTCGATTATAAATATCCCGATTGAAGAGACGAAAGCGAAATGCATAATTTATTTCAATGATGACTAGTAGAGGGCCGAGATTATAAGAAAAAAAATGGTTTAGTTTAGATTGCCAACTTCTGGTTTGTTGTGTATTATTGGTGGCTGTTTCCGGTGAGGTGCTCCTCGACTTCTGCTTCTTACAATGCAGCAAACTCTGAACCCTGACTATTCATTTTAGTTTTCTAATTTTCTACTGCAATGATTTACGCCTAACGATCTGTTTTGGAACAAAGTGATTCTAATATTATCCGGACTTTTCTAGTATTCAAATTAAATGCATTAAGATATGTGGTTGTGCTTAACTTAGGCATTCTTACTTTTGGCCGAAAGTATTGACTGTATCCTCAGGAGACATTTAACTAACTTAATATGGCACTGTATGAATTTGTATGCAAGTACCTAAATGTTGAGGTATATGAACTCTGATGTATGAATTTACTTTAGATATTTCTGCAGATTTAAGTTTTTTTAAAATAATGATAATCCCTAACTTTGCATAATGATTGTAAAGAAACTTATGACTTCCATGTTTGAGATTTACGAAGGATAGAAAAATAAAATGCTTGTATTGTCAAGATGAGAAGTGCAGTTTGATTTATTTATACTGATGCGAAATTGGTTCATTGATGCGTGAAATTATGAGAAACGTTTATGAGGCTTTATGCAAAGTATGAAATATGCGGTGGATGTTATCATGTTTGGTGAAAAATGAAAATGTGACATGAAAAGTTTTATGACATGAATTGGCGGTTTTATGACTGGAAATATGCGAAAATAATTTGAACAAGACCTTGAAAATTTTAGTGTTCATTTTTAGTGTTCAATTTAATGTCATTTCTTGACAAACAAAAAACAAATTCAGAAATGCTTGATTGAAATATTGGAAATTGTGTTCGCAACGCCATTTTTTGGCTTCAAATTAAAATCAATAGTTTAAGTAATCACAGTTTTTCTAATTCAGAAAATTTTGACAATTTTTCAAAGACGTGCTATAACAAAACAAAAAAAAACAAAAGTTTAAAACAAGTGACAAGGACAAATTTCAGTCTTGAGTCCTATTTTCAAAAAAAAGTAATAAGTAAAAAAAAAACTAGACAAAACAATAAAAAGTCAAAAAAGGAAAGAAACAAAAAAGGGAGAAAATGTATTCCCTAAAAACATAAAATAAACCAATGTTGAGTAGACCGGCAGTGTGGAATTAAAAGGAAGTCAGTTGGAACATTTGCCTCCGTTAGGGTGGGTTGGATCCTGAAATAGGAAATAGAAAGGGAATTAGTTAGCGTTTTGAAGAAATCTATTGTGCAAGTTTTCTTTAAGAATGCAGAGGGAGCAGAGAGAACATGAAATGATTATGAAATTTTGAAATTACCTTGTAGGAGTTTGATGAATTGGTAAAGTAGTCGTCTACCACCATCCACCTCCGTAACCACCTCCCCAACCGCCACCCCATCCCCATCTACCTCCCCAGCCCCAGCCTCCGTATCCTCCCCAAAATGGCCATCCCCAGCCCCATCCGAACCCGAATGTCGAGTCTGTTTTCAGATCACTTCCTTCTGGTCCAGGAACAGGAGCTGTGGAGGGAACCGTGTCTGGAGGTGGTCCATCAGCCGGGGCAGAGAGAACAGAATGGGCGACCCATAGAAGGGCGATAAGGCAGACAAAAGCCTGAAACATAAATCAAAAACTGTCAATTAAAAAGTTCCTTAATGCCCCGAAGCCCAACCAATGTTTTTTGGGATAAAATTTTAGAAAATAAATTTGGAAATTTATATCTTACCGTCTTCATGTTGGAGTCGTTGGAAACTGTTCACGAACTAATGCTCGGGGTAGAGTGAGAATCTTCTGTCAGGTCAGCAGCAACTTGGCAGCGTTTCTTCACGATTTCCAAGGGATGTTATGCGGTGAGATGTTGAGTGTCCTGAATGAATCCAACTGACGTTCCTGTCTCAGAGAGATACCGGTACTGAAAGGCAGCTTTCGAACGGGCTCCCTTTTATACCTTCGGGAGACGCGCTCCAGACACGCATCTTATCAGATCTATTTTTAGATTTTTGATGCGGTCTTTATGTCAATGCCCGCTTATCGAAGTCAGGTACTAAAAAAAGTCCATTCCATGCCATGTATTTCATGTACAACAAAGCTAAAAAGCAGTGGCCGTAGACATGAACTTCATTGTCATATTTCACCAAAGACATGTCTAAAAGGTACCCGAAGCTCCACTATGATAAAAGAAACAAAGAAACCGTTGGCGCTTTCATACGCCAGGCTTTCCCCCATTACCTTCGGGTTCCTAACCCCGCTCAAATTTTGCATAATTGGTCAAATCGTTTTCCATGCACATAAAAATTAGACGAAAGGCAAGGTCAAAATCGTACATCAACATCGATTCTCGCATTCCTTCCCTTGTCCATTCGGGAGAGTCCAAAACTTCCAATATTTTAAGATATTTCTACAAAATTTGCATAGTCTATCGTTTAATGAACTTGATTGGAATGTGAAAGAGCTCTTCTTCCTCTATCATTCCATTTCCTCATGGTAAAGCCGCTGTGGCAGAGAACAACCGCCATCCCTCAACTTCTGGAGCATCAGAGTTCATGACCAAACCTGTCCTACTTCTCCTATGGAGTCACGGGAAAACCCATCCCAATTTCCATAAATCCCCATTTCCTCTTATGAATTTTACCTATCTTTCCTCTCAACTCTAATAAATGCATATCCACGCGCAAACAAAGCATTAATCCTCCTCCATATTTTTTTCATCCACCCCACAACATCTATTAAATTCACAGCTCTACAACTGCATCAGTCAGACTGATTCAGTCTGCATGTCTGCAGCATATTCATATCATATTCATTTCATATTATTGCAAGCCAACAACTTCTATTCTTAAATTTGCATGTCTCTCCCCTCTCACTTTGCACTTGCAACCACCCATATGGAAAACACATTGCTCATTGCTCAATATTCTTCCCTTTTTCCCTATAAAATCCTACTCATATATGAATTTATATGAATGTTATAATATAATATATCTCATCTATAGCCTATTCCTCTACAAAGATTGATCCTCATCATATGAGTTGGGGATTGGGACATGAAAACCTATGATATTTCTTCTTCTCTCCTCCTCTCTGCACATCTGTGTAGAAAACAACAACAAATAATAAAAAAAATTACTCTGCACGTCCTGTGAGAGCCCAGGTGCTCGTCTCAAAAGATAACTATATAGACTATTTCGAAGTTGTGCTACTGGTTTTAAGGTATTTCTCTCGTTTCTTTGTCCGACCTACGTCTTTATTTGGGTGGGGAGGTGGTGGTGATGAAACGTACATAGCAGGATTTAGAGAGAGAGAAGGGAATTAGGTAGAGAGACCTTGGCCAGTTTTTCTTAACCGTTATATTTTTTATGGGGTAGTCAGCTGAAGACTCATTTTAGTGCGTGGAGTGGAGTGATTGACGATTTATTTTAAAATTAAATATGGCGGACCTAGAGATGCCCTCGGGTTCCCAGATGCTCCAACAGCAAATGGATGTGGAGCCTTCGACTTCATCATTATCGAGTTCGAGTGCTGCAGTGGCTTCCAGTAGTAGTGGGAGTGGGTCTGAGGTGCCATCTTCTTCTTCAGCAGTGACTACTGTAGTGATGGACGTGATTGCGACAACAGCTCAGGGGATGGATGAGAGTATGGAGCCTTGTAAGAAAAAACCAAGGGTTAATTCGGGGGAGAATAAGGCCCAGGCTAAGGAAAAGGAACCCGTAATTGTTAAGAGGGAGCCTACAGAGAAATTGGAGTATAGATTGGGAGGGATTTTGTGCTGTGCAGTTTGCCTCGATTTGCCCAAATCTGCCATATATCAGGTAAATTAAAAATTCATCCATCTCATTTCAGCCAAATTCTGTCAAATGCGTATCAGAGTAAAAGATGCGTAGCTGAATATGAATAGCTTGTGCAAAAGTAATCAAGGCAAAAGTTATGGCATTGAAGAGAATTCTTCCACCCCTTCTATTTTTTATAGCCTTCATTTTCATCTTGTGAGAAATAACTCATAAGTATTTTTGGGAAGGTCTTTAGAGGAAGTGAGATTGCATAGATCATTCTAATCAGCTGTACAAGCAGCTGGAAATGTTGCTGTTGCTATGCAGTTTAGTTTAGAACCTATTCATGAGCTACACCCCAGACCTCCCACCCCTTTCCATCCACGAGCAGGTAGTGGGATAGGTACCACTGCGCACTACGTAACAGGACTCCCTACAAGTCACTCAAATCATTTCACTTGCTGCATTGCGAACTGTTAATGCGTAGTTATATCGCGAGATGATGAGCTCGTTTCATGTTTCCCCTTTTATCATACATTTTTCATGGCGAAAAAAATCCTGAGAATAATGTTTACATAAAGTCTTTTGACCTTATTGATAAAGACTAAAGATGGTTGTGGGGTCTATGAATTTTTAACTCTTTTGCATAGGTCAATCCCAAATTATTTTGACATGTTAGGGTTACTATCATTTAAAGATTTAACAATTTCTAGATGAGAAGAGCAAAAAGCATGGCATTGTTTACTGTGCCATTTTTGCGTAGTTTGTCATTGCTTATAACACTCATATCAACGACCTTTAAATAGGTTTAAAATGTATGTAAACACAGAGCTCATTTTTTAATGCTGCAAAAAAGTCTGAAATGGGTTAGCATATACGAAGAGATCAAGTTCTTTTTATCAGAGCCCATTCACTTGTCTTTGACGAAAAGCTGAATACCAGTTCTGTATTCTGTGCTTTTGGAAGTAATAAAGTCAGACACGTGATAAATGCGTGCTTATCGCGTATGCAAACAACAAAGCATAGCATCAGTGGCAAAACGACAAAGCAAGAGCCTGAAATAAATCGTCACAAAAAAGGCAACCCACGCAATACATGCGCATTCAATCTCGTCCAGTTTTGTAATGATTTTATTTACATTTTTGTGGGTGGCTAATAATTATGATGGTCTTCCGTTTTTGTCTATTCGGACTAGCTTTTTTTTGATTTTTTAACATGAATTTTTAATGATTTTTGCGCGAATTGTGTGAAGACAGGTATTTAATTGCTCCTATGAATTTTTTTAATTTTTTTAAAAAATTAATCAGCGACAATTACTTTTAGGACGACGAGTTGCATGTACCATCGTATTGGCTGTCCATGGCGTGGACCACAACATGAACTTCATAGCCATCATGCAAGCTGCATCCATCCGAAAAAGTC
Organism: Rambutsinella grinnellia; assembly: GCA_027743725.1. NCBI lineage: Eukaryota > Metazoa > Arthropoda > Collembola > Entomobryomorpha > Entomobryidae > Rambutsinella > Rambutsinella grinnellia. Next base: position 8,068 of record JAHZMU010002550.1, on the reverse strand, counting down.
GGGAGCGGAAGTGATTGAGATTTTACGAGGCTTTGATCAGGAGAATGAAAAGGAGAAGAAATTGTACAACAATATATTTGATTTACTCAGCTATGAAAACATAACTTTCAATGGTTTGTGCATAAGTTAAAGTCATTAGTTTATACTTTTCCTTTAGAGCAGCTTTTAATTTTTCTTTCTCCAAAAATTATGAACAGATCTGCAGCTGAAGCCGTACCGAACAGACGAATTTGTCCATAAATTGTACTACGAGACGAGTCGATTCTCCGCTTTCACAAATCAGTGGGTTGTAAAAGCAAAAATTAATAATAATCAGCGAGATCCAACTCAAAGCTGTTTTAGGCATTTTACTTATCAGGTAAGATAAATATTAAATAATTCTATAGTTAGTTATTAGTTTTTAACACAATCCTGAAATGATTTCTTTTTCTAGTTGATTCTCAAAACGAAACCAACGGCTCCACTGGAAATCAGTTTCGTTATTCTAAAAGGGCCATTTGGGGATATGAAGTTGAACCCACAAATTCATCAGTTTGAGTTCACAGAGCAAAATAGTGAAAGCCCGTGTTTCACCCTCCCGCTTGTCGACTCGGCAGAAGCTAATCGCTTACTATCCGCAAAAACCATTCAATTCAGGTATTTGCATACAAAGTTTAAAAAGTTAAGTCAATTTGTATGCCAAAATGTGTATAAAATTACGATTTTTATTCCTTCCAGGTTAATTGCATTCCGACAGTAAATGCATCATCGCACTAATTTCAAGAAGGTGATCCAACTCAGACATTTGTTTAGATGCAAGAAACAAGAAAAATAGTTACAAGTACAACTTCTGTATTTATTGTTTGACGGACTATTATAATTTCGATAGCCGATAGCATTTAGCGTTCGTCACTCCCACTCTCATGTGGCCATCTCAAAAACAATTCAATAATTAATATAGAAATTAGAAAGTAAACTGCTTATAGTCCTCAGTCCCGCTCATATGGCTTGAATCGTTTCGTTCTTCTTTCTTCCTTCCGAGCCTAGACAAGAGAAAGCAACAAAATTACATTTAAATACATATTAGCGTATCTCGATTCGTACTGTGTAAATACGTATTAGAATTATGGCCTAAAGACAAGATATTGTTTCTCGAAAAGCTACCCTTTCACCATGTTCGATAACTGAGAAATAAAAAGTGTAAAGAATGAAATTAAATCGTCTTGTTAATCGTGTACATCCTGTATTAATTAATCAATTCTTGGTCGGATTTTCAATCAAATATATTTTGGTTATTGTGTATCGTTTTCCAAATGTTCCCACTTTTCCCTGTGAATCTGTTACGTTCAATTGTAAATAGTAAGGATTAAGCAAAATATCGATTTGTTAATAATTTTAGTTAAATTTTTGCTTACAAAATTGAAAATGTACAATAGCGTTCCAGGAACGCCGTTCCTGAAATCAATTTAAATACCCTACTCTTGATTTATATATTTAAACCTTAATCAGGGCACGTAATATGGCTTTTCGTGATTTATCACTCGGTTAAGACTACCGACGCAAAAATTCTAGTTAAAATCCAGTGAAACTCGCAGTGTAAATAGTAGATCGCAATATTGGATAACCTAATGTGAAGTGTGATTAAATGTTCCTAAAACTAAAAAGAGTAGTGTCGCAAAATGATAATTGCTTACCTCTTTAGCTTTTATCTGTTTATCCTCCGCAAGTTTGGTTTGTAGGTTCCACATCTTTATCTTCCGGTTCTCATCAAAAGTTATCCATTTTTGTCCCTAGAATTGAAATATTATTTTAGTAACTCTCTTGTTTAAAAGTATGTGTAAAATAATTTAATAAATATTTGAGCAAAAGAAAATACCTTGTTTAGAATTTGTGCACTTTGTATAATTGCCGTTTGGTCGAAAAATAGACCGCGGGGAACTAGCTCATTGTTTTCATCAAGGTTGATCAGTCTTGCATTTCCGCTGTTTAGAAATAATAGTTAGATTTGCAAGGATTCGGAATAAGGAATGACTTACCCTGAAAGAAGGCATGTCAAAAGACCCACTCGAGAAACATTTGGTAGGTTGTAGGAATCCGTTATATAAACGGTGTCTGGATTTTCTTTCTAAAAATCGAATGGGATGTCTTGAGACAATTGAAAAATTTATTTTATTAAAATTTATTAATCAGAACTTACCATCATTGCTTTCGCGATAGCTTTCTTATCAAATAGTTTAACGGGGTCCCCCTCTACCGCCTCCCAGACTTGGAATTCGTGAGTGTGCGTCACGCAAATAACTTGGTCATTGCCTTTCGTGCAATTCCATTGCACAGAGTCCTGTAAATAAGAAGCAAACATTTTAAAAACGAAATATGACTAATGTTCCATTTTCCAATCATTACTTACAACACTTGAGTTTGTATTAAAACTAAATTGTAAACTGTCATCCTCCGCTGGCTCCATCAAATTAAAGACATTAAGTAATCCATCCGTTGACCCCGAGACTATCGAGTGGACTTGGGTTGGATGGAATTTTACCGCAGTCACATCATCCGAATGAGATTCCCAATAAGCTCCTAACAAATTTGAAGACCTCACATCCCAAAATAGTAAATAGCTGTCCTCTCCAACCTTTTCAGTACCGCCACAAACAAGTTGGTCGTTACAGCTTATGTCAAATTCCAAAATGGGTTTGGTGGGCTTGCCTCCACCCGCCTTACTTGGAGAATCGGGAGTTTCTAGTAAATTTTAAAAGTACTTAGTTTATACTTAACAGTGACACTGATTAGTTTATACCTGGAGTAAATTTATGACAGGGTTTCCTAGAGTCGTCCCTCCGATCCCAGCCATTAATCACTCCATCGGTTGAACTTGTGAAAAATAATGATGGTGAAGTGCGGCTGCATCTGCAATTTAAATTAGCTGTTATCCAATCGTTTATAAATTATGTAAAATTAAAATTTACCTAACGGACGACAGTCCACTCTGCCTCCAGTCCGTTTTCTTATCCAGGATAACGTTCTCACTGGTCAAAGTGGCCAAATCCAGAACAGCACAAGAGCCCCCATCAAACCCGCATAAAACTGAGGATTCATCACTGCAAATTCAGTTCATGAATGAATTCATTTCCGCATAAAGAATCATAAAAGTGCAATCTGCACTACAATCTGCAAGCGCCTACGCCAAACAAAGCAGTTGACGATACCGTTTGGGCCACCCACTCGGCAGCACTCGGTTGTGGCGGAAGTGCAATGAAGGCTGACATTGACACACAGTGGCAACCGTGTCTAGACATTTTCTATCGATTAAATTTGATTAAAACATTCACTTACCAAAACAAATCAGAGTATAAGCAAAGGGGGCTACTTTTTCCTCGGCTAAATTGGGAGGTAATTTGTGGTTGAAAGTGTTCATAAAAAGTGCTCTTTAACTCATCCCACTCGTTATCATCTTCTTGATCAATCTTTAATCGTTCCTTAACCCTTTTTGATAACTTCTGGTCCATTTTGAAAATGAAGAGAATTAAACGATCTTCAAGTAAAACTGAATTGGAGGAATCAGAGCAGGAAAACACGTGGCGAAGTAAGTACTGCTTATTTTTATAAATTAATCACAACCACAATCAAGTTGGCACATTATTCACTGATTAGAATTAATTAAAGTAATCAATCATTAATTTTATAGCCAAATATAAAATGCACGTGCTTTCCCACGAGATTGTTTATAAACAGCTTGTTTCACATTATCTCTGGTTTCACAGTCCGCCGAAATGTGTTGAGATATTTGTGAGTTGAGCTATGCTGCAAATGCATTGAATCTTTTATGGCATTTTTGCCCAGCTTCTGTGTGGCTTTTCATTCGCATGAATATGGAAATTCTTTAGAAATCATTCGAATAACGTTCGGCTTTCTTTTTGCATGTAATTTTTTTCAGAACAATTCAATCGTCGAGGCTATTAGAAGGACACATGTCGACACATTTATCTAACATTTATCACGACATTTTAAAGCTTTCGACAAAGCGATTACCACAGATAATCTTTCATGAAGTGATGAATGTTGCCATTCGAGTCTGTGACTTGTGACGTTTTTGCAAATTACCAATTTGAGAGTTTGTGGGAAGTAAAAATTGTGGGTTTGGTTGCATTTCATATTTTTTCTTTGACATTTCTTAGTCATGCTTCGGTTATTCTTCACAAGTACCTTAAGATATTGAACTCTAAAATACTTTGTATCAAATTACAAGTGCAGCTGCTGGCGAAAAAAGTGAAGTTACTCGAGTCTAAGCGGTGGTGGAATGCTATTTGACAAATGCTCTGAAAGTGAATTATTTTAGTCTATATTTGGTTGGTAATGGCAAAGAATAGAGAAGGCTCTTATCTTTATCCCGTTATGTAGACACTGACTTTCAAGTCATTTCTAGCTAAACGTTTGAGTTAAGAAGATAACGTTTGGCTTGTCTTAAGAAATTGACAGATAATTATCAGTTTTTATTTCAATCTAATCGACTTGAATAGCTGTTGTGTTGGACTAATAAGTTTAGAAAAATGGGTTCCGCTGAGCCGGACCGTAGGTCCTCCTTTGAATCGGATGAAGGGATTGATCGCTCATTTGGGGAATTTGAATGTTCCACAGAAAGGACGAAGATCTTTAGTGATAATGTCCACTCGCAGTTGGAACTTCCAAAGATTTGCTCCAAGTTTATTAACACGGCCCAGTTCCAGAGGTTGAGGAATTTGAAGCAGCTTGGACTCTGCTACTTTGTCTATCCGTCTGGAGCTCATAATCGGTTTGAGCATTGCATGGGGTAAGTTAAGACGAGTCTAGATTTTTCTGTGATTGAAATGTGATTTTAAGAATTAATTAAATTATTACAGGACCTCCTTCCTGGCTGGAAAATATGTGGAGATTTTGCGCAAAAATCAGCCCGAGTTGGACATTACTGAGGTGGACATCAAGTGCTTGTATCTCGCTGGTTTATGCCATGACCTAGGTCACGGACCTTACTCCCATATGTGGGAGAAATTCATGCATGAAATAGGAAATAAGGATTATGAGGTGAATGATTAGAAATTAGGATGTGATGAGATTTTAATTAGCTTCTTGTTTTTTAGCATGAACTAATGTCTTTAAGACTTTTCGATGCCTTGATTGACAAGAACAATTTGAAGGAAGATTTGAAAGCAGAAAGCATCGATGATAATGAGTTGGTCTTCGTCAAGGAATGTATTTATGGTCAACCCCTACCAGGGAATGGAGACTTTGTTGGGAGAAAGCCGGCTAAGCACTTTTTATACCAGGTACTTTCTCTTTTATAAAAACGCTCTGTGGTGAGTGGTGACCCGCTTAATAACCTCATGTTTTGTTTTAGATCGTGTCCAACGGACTCACCAAAATTGACGTCGACAAGTTTGACTATATTCTGAGAGACTGCAAACACCTCAACGTTACGACCGCGTTTGACTACCAAAGACTAATGAATAACAGTCGGGTCGTAGCTTACAGGGAGAGTGATGGAGTAACTTGCGACATCGGAGAGGATGAGTCCGTTCCAACTAGGATAGTTTACAGGAAGAAAATCCAGAGTACTTTAGAAGACCTTTTCCGTAGTAGGTTCAGCCTACACCAGAAGGCGTACCAGCACCGGGTCACGATGATTATTGAAGAAATGTAAGTTTTTTATTATAAATTTAATAAGCAGTGTAATGATTTTTTAATGCGTGTTTAGGGTATCGGACGCTTTGAACGCTGCTGAAGATCATTTTCAGGTGCCCGGGGATAATGGCATAATTTATAAATTGTCGACTGCTTATAAGGACACCTCCGCCTTTATCAAACTGACTGATTCGCTTTTTGAAAGATTTTATTTGTGGGGCGACGGAGGACCAATAGCCGCCAAGCTGTTTGGGGAAGTTATGCAGCGAAAGTTGTATGAATTTCTCGGATCCTTCTCGGGAAAGATTGAGGTAAGGATTCCCCCAAGAATTTATTTCCCACAAGGATGAAATTAGAGAAAGCGTGACTAAAATTATAATGAGTTTTCAAAAGAATAATAAATTTCCAATAAATTATAATTTTATAGGACTCTGCTCGTAACGAATTGAAAAAAGAGGATGAGAATATCCGATTCATCTCTTCCAAAATCAACTTCGGTTGGGGGAAAAAGAATCCTTTGAATTATGCATTATTCTTTGAAAAGTCAAGGCCAAATCGCTTACTCCAGTTGGAGTTTGGGGATGCCCCGGAGTAAGTTTTTTTTGTCAAAAGTCATATGAATTTTGATCTATATAATTACAGAATTTCTGTATCAGAAATCAATTTAATTCTTTCAGAGTCACGCGGACTTTCATCGTGTATTGTACGGCTGCCAGGAACAAAAGCAGTAACAGGAACGAACCAGTTAGTTGGGATGTGATTTTGAAAACAGCGAAGCAGTCTGTGAACAGGTGGGCGGATAGGAATGGAATTGAATTGGAATTTGAGTAGATAGAGTGGCTACTTCAAGTCACCTTTGACATGTATTTTATCTAATAAGTGTAGCTCTTAAAGGATGACCTAGAAATGTCAAATCTATTTTCACGAATTGTCGAAAAAAATAGTCACGCTGTAAATAAATGTTGATGGAGAGGACACGAGATGCATATCAAAATATGAATTTATAGCAATTTGTCATGCACTAACTTTTAATTTAATAATAGTCTTATAAAAAAAGTGTTCCTGGATTGAATCGGTTATATTTTTTAAGCTGGATTGTACATGTTGTAAGGAATAAACGTATAACTTTTGTATATTGAAGAAAAGCTTTCTCTTTTGACATTTTATTAAATTCTTCTCGGCTGTGTGAGACTCTCAGCTCAAAAGTTTATGGCTTCCTGGACTCTGCGCTTGTTAGCGATGATGGCATAGAGCCACTTCTCCTGGAAAGTGACAACGCCTGGTTTATAAGCATGTCTGTTTCCTTCCAAGACATACGAGACTAGAACGCAATCGTGTTCAACGGTATAAAAGGGGATTTCATAGGTGAAGAAGACAGAAGCGGTTGCTGGCGGCACCGGTGTTTCCGGACTTGGCTGGGAGAATTTGACTTCGAAGACGATTCTCTTTCTGAAGTTATCCTCGTGAGCTTCCATTGGCTTGATGATGTATTGCCACTTCTCATCCAGAGTCCAGCAGCGTTTGAGCAACTCTTCGATCTTTTTCGACACTTTTTGCAAGTCAAATTCGCTGCAAGGTGGCCATAAAACGTTCTGCCTAGATAGAGGTGTGGGGATTCCCCTCTGCCTTGATTCTTCCTTGTCCAATTCGTGTTCAGTAGCTTGTTCTTCTTGGTCGAATGATGGGATTGGCATGGGCTCTTTCAAATCGAGGTCTTTGTAGCCTCGTGGCTTGCAAGTTGTAGCGGCATCCCTTCGTCTGCTATCTTTGTTATCGAGTTGCTTCGACTTCCACTTAGTTTTTCCAGTTGGAGGTCCCTCCTCATCCTCTTCCCACCCGTCTTCCAAGTCTGCTTCGGAGGAGGAGGCATCACCCCCACCACGATCTTCGACGTTGCTAGTTGCTGATCGACTCCTTCCTGAATCTTCGGAAGCCCTATAATGGCTGGAGCCGTACGAACCTATACGACCACCACTTTCGCCACTGCCACTACTCCTAAAGTCGTCACTAATGATCATTGCTTGGATTCCAATGTCTTTGAGTTCCGGAGGGGGATCTGTGATAATAATCGATTTCATCATTGGGCCTTTGACATCAACGTCGAAAGAGTAGCGCTTGTGATCTTTGCTGTAGCGGGCTCCTTTTTTCCAGTCCCTTGGAGGGACGTCAGGGCCAACCTCATCCTCCGTTTCAGGCATTTTAGTCGTTCACAGCGAGTCAGAGATGTCAAGTTCAAATCTGTAAAGTAATTCAGGACCCAATGCCTGTTATGGATAGACAAATCAAAATCTAAACCGTTTGCCCATTCGATCCCTGAAAATGATTTGGATAAATTCAAGTGAAATTGCATAGGTAACAGATTTCGCTATGAGGGATTATTCTTGACTTCGACCGCCAAAAACACCACATGCGAATTTTGAGCTGAAATTTTGCA
>JAHZMU010002549.1:0-12866 GCA_027743725.1 Rambutsinella grinnellia | reverse complement strand
CATTATTCTACGGAACACATTTCTCTCTTCATTTGTCACCATCATGCATAGAAAATTAAATTTTTCACGCACATCTTCTTTCCATACGGCTTGGGTCAATACTCTGCTCAAATCATATGCATATTTCATCAACAAAGGGAAATTGTACGGACAAAATGCTAAAAAAAAGGAAAAATCTTTTTTCATAAGAGCACACAAGGAGAGCTACCATGTAAAAAAGGGTTTGGCTTCTCTTGTTGAGCCGATAAAACCGACATGGAAAAAAGTTTCGCAGCGACTACAGCAAAGTTTTTGGGTGAACTGTTGCTGGCTTAGATATCAAGTTCCTCCCCACATCATATCATATATAGAGGTGGAGATATAAAGAGCTTTTTGATCATTTGTAAACTCGAAAGAAAAAAAATACTGAATGCACACATTTAAAACAGCAACAACTTTTGAACGTCTATACAACACAGTGGATATTAGCATGAGAGAATATGAAAGAAATTGTTCATAAAAGAAACATGGTATGAGGAGAATAGTAGTTTCTATAGGATTTTATGGAACTATTCAGTTCAAAAAATGGAAAGGAAGGCTCTCTTTCAACTGTATAAAGCTACACACAATTTTCATAGAGAGAGAGAGAGATACTTGATATAAAAGAAGTTTAGGGATAAATATGGGTATAAGAGTCATATTGTGCGTGTGTGAAGAGTAACAGATTTTTTTATTGTATCATCATATAATAGAAGTACAATTCTGAGCAACAACATATCTCACTCTCATCAAAGAGTGAATCAATCCTTGGTGAAGAGAAGAGGCCTCGAGAAGAGAAGAGAATAACGATCAGACATAAATCGTGTTGCATTTCCTATTGGAAATGGATGTCCATCATCACCACATCAAATTTAGTACAATACCAGGGGTCCAACAAAGGATAAATTAGTGAAACCCTGAGAGATATTATTTTTTAGGATTAAATATTATTTATACAACTTTGTATTCCAGTAAAACAATGATCCAGTTTTAAATTAAGACTTAGATTAAAGTGGAGAATGTAGTGGTGATTGGTGATCGTTTGTTAAATATTCTTGGGAAATATTAACATATCTAATAACTCAGACTTCAATTAAATGTTGTCTCCAGGATGGAGAAAAGCAAGTTAATTGAAGGGATAAAATGAAGGTAGGTTGATGAAAGAAAAATAACATTAAAATTGTCTAGGAATTTATTAAGTAAAATTTTATACAAGAAAATCACACATTTAAAATTATGGGAGGAAATTTGGTAATGCAGATGTAAATTGAATTTTGAATTATGATGGTACTTATACATTATAGGAAAGGTTAAAGAAGTAATGTCATTATTTCTTAATAGATTGACAGGCATAAATAATTGATTGATTTATAGGAGCATCAGAGAAATAAAGAGGTTAGGTAAAGTCTGTAAAATGTAAAATTAATTTTTATTTTTTTAAATTTTCTACAGGCCCAGGCCAATCACCAGCTTCATGGATGAAATTCGGGCTTGAGATAGTTTTATGTGAAATTTAGTAGAGATTAAAAATAAGTGAAGAAATGAGTGTTCCTAAATACAACCGTAATTACTTTTTAAGCTTTAAATTGCCAAGTGTATGGATAGTTAAATAGAGGCAAAAAAACTAGTGAATTTGTAGATTTATTTAGGAGTAAAGCCATTTCAAGCTGTTTTGTTCAGTGTTAAATTTATGTAGTTTCCAATCCACATTAAAATTCGAGGGGTACGCTTATTCATCATTCCAGGGTTGTAGAAACTCAACGCAAATTGGTAAGTTATCTTTTTTTTTTAAATAAAAATAGTATATTTTTTGCTAAAATAATTCTTATCAAAATCATTTACAAAAGAAATGCATGGTCCAGTCGTTGCATTGTGCATGTTATTTTTTTTAATCTTGAAAAAATTACAGTATAAGGTGTGGCCATAAATAGAAAGGAATCCGACTTTAAACTTAATGCTTTGAAGAAAAACAGTTCTTTATAATGAGTCATATCCTAATGCAAAGTGACGAGACAAAATTCAAGTAACTGTCTGGTTATTTGCTTGCATACAATCTTCTTCTTACAATCGTCAACCACGCATCTTTTGAAGTCAAAGCTCATAGTTTCCACTATCAATTTAGCTTTCATTATCTTGTTAAATGACCAGACATTTCCTTCTTAAAATATCTGCAAGGTAGAGATTTTTTACAGTTGATCCCGACATAAAGATATCTTTATTCTCTCAAATCTTTACTATATGCTTCCATGTCCTTCAAGGCTTAACTGTACCAAGATTGTCTTGTCATCATCAAACGACTTTAATCATAGTCCGTAATAAAACTAAAAGTAAGCTTCATTTTTTCCTACATGTACAAGCTTAAAACTCTTTTATAGCCGTATTAAAAAAGCCTATCCGATTTTTGGATGACATCATCTCCTATTTCATAAAATTGTCCCTTATCCATCCCACACACACTCTATTTCGACATTTTTCTCTACAATCGTAAAATTTCATCTTTATTTGCAATGTTTTGCAATCTTTTTTTTTTGTAAAAACCACACACATCCAACATTCAAATCTGACAACATAGGACAAATCCGTGCTTGTATTCAGGTAGCTCTCTTTTTGTTATAAATTTTGTTAAAATGACAGATTTAGCGAGCAAAACATATTAACGGAAACAAGCGTACAGTGACTGCCGAGGTGGATTTCAGTCCCTCTCGCATTGTTGAGAAAGTGATCATCATGATAGGTATAATGCACATGCAAACTTTTCGCATCAGAGATTTCATTTCCGTAGGCAAGGTTAAATATGTCTCTCATCTGAGCATTGAGCATATTAACAAAAATGTTGAATGAATGATGATCTCGTATATAGTTCTGGCTATTTTTAAACGGGGTAGATCGACCTCACTAAAAACTGCGTCAGGTTTTAGCTCTCTGTGTAAATAACCTTTTTGGTAGTTTTTTTTCTTGCATGGTCAATAATATGGTAGTGTGAATTAAACATGGAAACAAATGCAAGTTTGTATGCGGCTGGTGATGCAGTGAGTAAAGATGAGGTCATGTCATACATCATCGTTAGACATCATTTAAAATGCTAGCCTTCTAAGAGCACATCTGAACAATTCCTAATCGTTTTCGCTGTATTACGCATCTCAATTGACTTATTTACAATTTTTATGAAAAATTAGAGAAAACTCCTGCTTTGCATTACTCATTCAAGAGCCACTTAATAATTCGTTTTTTAACAACCATCCAAATCTTTGCAGAGATGAGCTTAAATCATTTCAGTTTCGCTGCATCTCCAAACATTCTCGTTCAACTTCACGCTCTACATTACGTTCGCGTGGATGAATAATAATACGACATTAATTATTGCTCTTTTTCTATTTTCACTTTTAAATTTTCATTATATTTTTTTAATCTAAAAGTTATCTGGTACTCCTCTCAAAAAAATAAAATAAATAGTGCAAAAAGTATTCAGCAATTTGATCAATCCTTTTATCCACTTGCAATGTCTAGCATTAGATAATTTTGCAAAGCTTTTTTTACAAAGCCCAATTATAAAGGAGTAGCCGACACTTTTTCATACGGAAGTGCGCAAGCAGTGAAGAATAGCGATAGAGAAGGTGAAGGTTAATCCACTCAGTTGTAAATTCTTTCCGTGTATCTCATAATCCCAAGTCATCTAAAGATAGAGTTGGCATTAAACGATTTGCGAATCTTTATATTGATGTGATTTGCCATGTACAATACCATATCTCACCTTAAGCAATGGTTTAATGACTTGTAATCATGTAAAAGAATTGTAGTCTATCCCCTCTTCATGTAGATTCATGTGTTTCGGTGGAGGAGAAGCCAAAAATGCTTTATGGTTTACATCACAATTTGCAAGATAACCTTTGTTCGCGTAATAGATTATCTTGCAAGGAAAATCTGAAAAAAATCCAAATTGTTATTAGATTGCAAACTCGTAAATTGAGTATATCGAAAATAAATTCTACTACTTGTTAGATGTGTGGGAAAATAATGGTTTTTGAGAGAACATTGAACGCTTAATGCTTCTTACTTTGTAGATGAAATTTGTTCTTTACTCTGTCAAGGAAGAATGGAAGCTGTGAGACGGCTAATTATTTTACTGACAAGGAAGATTTGCTAATGATAATGTAATTACTAAATGTTTATGATGTGTGTGGCCCCCATAAAAGTCATTTGTTTTTACGCATCTGCAATGACGGATGATGATCTTTGATAAGAAGAAATTTAATGTAAACAGCTTTATTGAGTGTGAAGCTGTGTTTATGCTTGGCAAAAAGTGAAAGATGAGCTTAATAGTATTTATGTTGAAATAGAGAATATTAATAAAAATATTTTTAATTACAGTCATTCATTATTGGGGCAACTGTGTTCCTAAAATCCTAGTTCAAATCTTGACAGTTTGGCCGTCATAAAACGGTAATTTTTGGATTAAAATTTAATATGAATATAGAGATTTCTAATATGATTTTTATTTCAATCACAGAATTCAAAATGAGGGAACGCCAACCACATATGGAGCGGATGATTCAGATCCCACATCGGTACCGCCGACCACTAAACTTTATCAGTCCAGTTGTTAAATATACGATGTTCTTTTTTAATTTTATCTTCTGGGTGAGTACTTATCATGATGATTAGATTATTTTAGCAATTTATATGAAATAATGATTGAATATTCATTTGCTAGCTGGTTGGAGGGGCACTGATAGGAATTGGCTTATACGCCCTAGTAGACCAATGGCAATCTGGGGCCGGTGTCAGAGTAGAGGACTTATCCGACATTTTGTTCAATGTTGGCTTAATCATTGGCATTATTGGGGCCATAATCTTCTTCGTGAGTTTTGCGGGATGTATAGGAGCGCTAAGGGAAAACACGGCTTTGTTAAAATTGGTAAGAGTGAAATTAGTTTTGCAGTTATTTCGGATGATAAATTAATCTATAAATATTTTTCTAGTACTCTGTCGCGCTGTTGATATTCTTTCTTCTCGAGCTGCTCGTCGCAGTTCTCTGCTTCGTGTTTCCCAACAAAATGGAGGGGATCATCGCTAGTTATCTAACAGACAATGTGATCAAGAAGTATCGGGAGGATCCAGATTTACAAAATCTTATAGACTTCATTCAAATTGAGGTTTGCCTTTTATAAATTAATGTCTGGATACCAAAAACTAAATAAATACTTTCATTTATAGTTCCGCTGCTGTGGTCTCAGTACAAGAAGCTATGAAGACTGGTCGAAAAACGAATATTTTAATTGTACTGGACCAGAGTTAAATCCAAGTGTTGAGAGGTGTGGGGTGCCTTATAGCTGTTGTAGGAATGCTACTGATATGAGTGTAAGCATATTTCATATAACTACTGAGAAATTCTCAGCGTTTAAAAAAAGCAAATAAAAGTATTTAAACACTAAATATTCCATTTACAGAGTGGACTCATAAATATCATGTGCGGTTATGGCGTGCAACGTGAAATGGTATAATTTTTAATAAATTTTTATAAAAGTATTTTATTTTTTAGACACTTTCTTTAATGAAAAATGACTTTCTTCTAAATACAGCAAATGGGTAGAGGTGATCCTATATCAACAACAAAAAATGCGGCATCCTTACACAACGATCCGAAAGATAAAGTTTGGACGCAGGGCTGTATAGAAGCGCTGAAATCGTGGATAAATCGCAATCTATATATTGTTGCTGGTTCTGCATTAGGCATAGCGTTAATGCAGGTATGTATGAGTTTTAAAAATTTACCTGAAAAATTATAACAATTATCTAATTTAATAATTGCATATTATAGTTATTCGTAATGTACCTCGGCAAAACCCTGGAATCCCAAATAGAAGCTCAAATGCAACAATCAACTTGACAGGAAAATGAAAGTGTTCCGAGCTCTTCTGCCAATCGTTTCTCACCATAGGAGTTAATCTACTTGTGTAGAGGCGTAATGACAAATCTCTACAAAAGCCAAATTTTCTAATGTCAATACAATTATTACCAAGTTTGTTAGCTGTTGTTTTCTACAGGACCAAAAGTGTCGTCATTATAAACAAGTGATCAAGCTAAAATGATTCTCAGTGTTCGTTCGCTCTCAACAAGCAATGTATTTTAGTAGGACTGATTTTTATTGAGATACAAGTCCGTTGTGTAAAATATCTAAGATTAGTTATATGAATAAGTGTTACGTTTTTTTATTACTTAGTTATAGAATTTCCTTGTCGGTATACGTAAAAGTACTGGACATTATCAATTTTTAAAATAGTTTTTATGTGATAAGCGAAGGAAGTTGTTTCTACAATTTGCCACGAGTCAACTTTCTACTATTTAATATCATGAATCGTATACAGATATAAAATGAATGAGATCAAATATGAGATGCTATTTTTACTGCTTCCAAGTTTTTAAATTTATGGCAAGAGGACATTCAGATTTTCTATTGTGTAATTAGCTTTTTTTTTAAAAGATAATTTCTTTTGAAATGTTTGCATTTTCTTCTTTTGTACTGAGCTTTATATTATTTTACTTGGAGAATTTATAATTTTCACTTATTTTGTTTCCGCGTGCAATGTTCAAAGCAATACCATTCAACTAAGATTCCAGCTCATTTTATGTGCTAGTCAGACGGTAACATGTACTCAGGCTAATGCAGTGTTTCAATTTCTTTCTTGTTATAGCTTAATTAAGAATAGAAGTTTCCGCTTTCATTCACACCCGCTTGGAGATGTGTTACCAAGCAATCATATAATGAACTGGTTTAATATGTAATAAAGAATGTGTTTTCAGCTTAAAATTTCAGTTTTTACGAGTCCATACAAATTTTTTCAAAAGTGCATCTTAAAGAATTCATATGAATTAATTCATATTAATACCCTTGATTATAAAAGGAATTTCATGCAATGTCAACTCTTTCATTTCATCACAAAATTTTAGTAAGCTTTTCATGAGAAATGGCATTATACTAAATATAAATTGACCACACATCTCATTTCTAATTCATGGCTTTTTAACTTTATTCCTACTTCCATTTTAAACTGATAAACCATACCAGGTATTAGCATATGAACCCACAATTAAAATACCTTGTTCGTGTGTGTCCTTCGGACAATAATTTTGCAAACTTTCCTTACCCTCTGTTTTCCCTCGACAATACGGTAAAAGCTCACTTGTTGTTCTGTGAAGAAAGAAGATAGGAAGGTTGGCAAGTGCGTATTATAAACGTGTACAACTCTTGAGATTCGTATACGCTTTTCTCGTGCTCTCTACGGACTACGCGGAGTAGTGAACACGGTACTTTGTTCAGAGACTACATTGCATGGGAGAATAGTGAGGACTTGTGCTTTTACTCGTGTTTGAGAGTAAAACTAACTTGTTCCTTGAGTGGGGGAATCGTGTGGTTCTTCTTCCTCTTCCAGTGTTGCTTCTACCTTCGCTCGTGTACGTTGTGTGTGTGTGTTCGCTCTTCACCTCACGTTGTTCGAGTGAAATGTGTGGAGGAGAAAGAAGTGATATATCCTCAACGGCTTAATATTCCTCCTCTTATAACTCCCCAAGTAATAATAGTGAGTGCTCAGGTTACAATTTTCTCTGATTGGAAAGAGATAATTTCCCGGTTCTATTGAGCCTCTTTGTTTACTCCTTTCAAGGAGAAAGAGACAAGTGGGTGTACAGGTTTCGCAGGAACAAAAAGCGATGAATCGATAGCAAATGAAATGATGGGATAAAGTGTGTGCAAAAAGTTGGCACAGCTTTGCATGGGAAAAGTCAAGTGAGATTTAAAAAAAAGTTTATGCGAGCATAGTTTCCAGTGTGATTATAAAGTGAAGACTTTGACAGGATATTGGACATCTCTAGATGGATTTTAGAAGAGGTGCGGTTTTTGGATCATGATAGTCGTAAAAGTAAGAGGTAAAAAATTAATTATGCGATTTATGCTTTATCATAGAATAACGGCATGTTTTTTAGAAGCGCATGAAAATCTTACGCGCAAGCACTGAAGGCAATTAAAAATTGTGACGTTTATAGCTTAGGCTTATGATTTATACCAAGAATTGGAGGAATGTGCACGTGTCAAGATTAGCGAGGATATTGAATTGGCCTTTTTAGTAAATAAAATGTTTGTATTCTAAAAATAAAATTAGTTTTGATGATACAAAATTCCATAAAGTATTTGCATACTTATATCTTCTCTGATAAGAAATGGAGGGACTTGGAGTGAATTACTATCTGTTTCGTGGTGACATTAGTAATTTAGATTTTTAGTGGTAAAGCAAAGCATAAATAATTCATGCTAGAGTAGAAAGAGACAGCTAAAGCATGAATTGTGTCAGAGGAAAAAGTAGCAGAGCAAGGACCTATTCCATTGCTCATCCCATATTAAATGTATCATGAACTGTCACAAAAGCCGAGAGTTGGTTGTCATCAAGTGGAAATAATTAATTTCGGCTGTCCGCCTCAAATCCGCCAAGAAAGGAAGTAAGTCCGTTAAAACGAGGAAAGCTAAAGCTTTGTGTTCTTGCTCATTGCTCCGCAGGTGTATCTACCCGTTTATAATCTCTTGAACAGGCAAGACCAACAAGATCGTTGAAAGGGGACAGTGTCATTTCCCCCAATTCCCTATCCAGAGTAAATTCTCAGCATTCAAAAATGTTTAAAGTGGAGACAACCGGAGTTTCGCAGACGAGTTCACTCTCTCTCAACTCGCAGAATAACTTTGACTTTGAGCTGAGCTTTTGTGATGACGGGACTACAGACGACCTCTTCAACACCTTCTCCGACACTTCCACTCCGGAGCGTAGTAATGCTAGGAGCGGGAGTAACTCTGCAGGCTCATGCGTGCCCTGCACAAATACATCGTCTGGAACGGTAGTCGGGAGCAATAGTTCTCCGCTGGAGACCGTGGGAACAACAAGTCATACAGAGACTCACATCAAGCTTGAACCCGAAGATCCCGATGTGAGTATGCCAGTAGGTGAGATCCCAGCGGAAAATAGTCCATCCGTCTCCTCCGCCGTTTGCACTAGTGCCATGGATGCATCACCAGCAGTACAAGCTCTCGTGGGGGGAGAAAGTGGGCCCTCAGATAGTACGACGCCGAGCCCTACAAATTCCACAGGAAATCCCGTTACAGCGAACGGAACAAAAAAAGGTAAGTAAAAGTAAACAAATGCTTAATCCAAGAATTGCCAATGACCAGCATTTTTCTCCATTTAGATAAGCGCATAAAAAGCTGATTCATAAGCCACGGCTGCACCTCTTGTGTACATAGTGAAAGGGGAATTGTTTTCATTTTTGTTTATTTACAGTCAAAGCTCTCTCTCTCTTTTCTCTCCGTCTCTCGCTTTTTTGCCTACTGGCACTGGCACAAACTGCTTTTTCTAATGTTTTCACGAAGACATAGACGATTGATCTCCCATCCCATTCATAATGTGTGGCAAAGGACTTTAGCTCTGTTTAGTATCACATTAAGTAATAAAAAGTGTCATTAGCGTTTACTGTCACTATCAGTTTCTTTAACATGAGCAGCGTGATCTTTCCCTTTATCCCGTTGTCGTCATCGTCGTACTTCTCTCTCGCTCAAAACAACTACTTTTCAGTTTGAGCAGTGAAGACAGGGCTGTTTTGGAGAGTCCCGTAGTCACTGTAATGAGGCTTGATATAGGCACAGACAAAAGAGGCTGAGTGTTGTTCTCTCAGTTGTATAATATCCATATTAAAAGCCTCATCAGTCTATGCACCATGCATCCTTGCTGAACTCAATAGTTCAATGAACCATGGAATAATCGTCGAAAGACGAGAGTGAATGTATGCGAGTGGAACAACAGCGGAGGAGAGAGAGAGAGGTGGATAAGGAGAAACTGTGAAGTCAGCTCTTACAGTAACTAAGTGGAGAGTGAGTGATTGAAGACATGAAAAGGCATCGAATAAAATGCAAAGGAAGCAAAACGATCGGGTGGATGAAAACAGAGAAAAATATATAAATCGGATATTTTTTTATCCACTTCTTTTGCATAAATTTATGTACATATCAAATAAGAGGAGAGCAACTGAAATCAAGTTGTGTACTCTCTACAACGACAACTTCCACACTTTTAAGACACGTTCCGTGTTTCATGCTCTCGCCTTTCCTCTTTTCAATTCCTAGTTGGAGAAATATAAGTTCTCTTGGAAAGTCCCGAAAAAGAGTTTCTTTTAGGGGAAAACTTTTTACGCAAAAGCCGAATAGAATTACATGACTTGGTAATATTGAAAATGGCATTGCCTCGCTTTAAAGAAAACGTTCGAGTCGACAACGTCGTCAATTTGCAAGGTTGATTGTTTCACAGTAAATAAAATTTGGAGTAAAGTATCCGATGAAACATTTTTAAACAAAGCGATCACGCTATTCTCAAAATTTCCTTAGTCAAATTTTTCTAAAATTTATATAGATCATTTGTTGATGTTGACTCGATTGTCGCATCACTTTTGTCATTTTGTATAAATTTTTAAGCATTTATGAATGAATTTTTTTCTAAACTAAAAAATGCCGTTTTTGTTTGTATTTACCGTTTTTATTTTTGCTACAATTTATATTTCAAGATAAAATATTTTGCGTATGAAAAACACTTTTATCTCTACGCTTGTCAAGCAAAGGAAGCATCTCCCTTGAAATAGCTGATTTGTACTGTTGACTAGATAAAAATCTTTTTTTTAGAATTTATTCTGCGTATCCCTAAATCGGATTTGCCAACGAATCATTTCCCCCAACAACGTGAAATGAGGGATGCATATTTTTATCTATTATTTCACAAGAAACTGTACTCTCTTTGAAAGCAGAGATGAGAGATGAGATGGGCATTGCTATATATAGTTTTTTAATAAAATGTGAGCAAGTGTGTATGTGTGTACGCACGCATATCCCATAAAAGATTAGAAGCTCTACTCCCATCCTAGTAATTAGAGTAACGGGACAGTTTTTGCAAAATTGTAACAAATTCGTCTTGTTGCAAATTACAACTAGAAGTTTTCCCTTCGTATCAGCTACTAGTATTTTCTTTCTACAAGATTGAAATTAGATGGGGGAAGTAGTTGGGAAAAGTTTCTCAAGAGTTTGATAAGAGAAGGGAAAGAATCTTGTGATCGAAGCATACTATTTTGTAGTAACAACAGCAACACAAGATGATCATCAAGTTTTGCTGATGATGAGATGCTCATCAAGAAACCACTAGTTTGGTTGGTGGGTGACGGTCATTCAACCACAGACACTGTTTCTTCAAATCTTTTTTATATGAAAGCAGCTGCTGAGTTTTGGAGCGGGGCTCCTCCTTTGCAAAACGGAGAGAGAGAGAGACTGAGTTGCCGCTTCTTTTTTGGTTATTGCCTCGAGATAAAATAGCAGTAGTAGTAATCATGTACAGTGGTAGTTTTGTAAGAGATGAGTACGAGGACTAACGTAACTCATTAATAGAAGAGGATTTACAGTAAGTATGCAAAATAGTAGAACGCAATGCCAGCCACATGCTTTCCTCATATTTTTTTCTTGGGAGGGAGAGGGAGAGAGGAAAAAGATTTAATTAATATTTTTTTAAAATCCATTACAATCATGATGGTCATCATCAGATGTGTAGCGTACCAGTAACATATTTTGAGCGTTCCAACTTTGCATCCATTTTGTTGCATTTTATTCACCGATTGTGTCCCATTATGATATGGTAGAATTGGCGAGGAAAGAGTTAAAAGCAGAGTAATGGAACGTTGTTCCTCTCTTCGGCAACAAAGGAAATGCTCCGCTTAGTTGTCACAGGACAAAACAAAACTGTATCCCATTTTATATCTCGTTAAAAGTTGGATAATGAGGAAATGCACGGGGTAAACAGGAGTTCACATAAGATAATGGGAGAGAAACGGAGTTTTTATCACGGAAAAGTGTTCACAATCGGAGAATTTAACGCTAGTTGACTCCTACTCAAGAGAGAAGTTGTTGTCACATGAGTAGGCTTTGGATAAATGGCGATTGCAAATTTTTTCCTTAGAAAATTTAAAAAATTTCATGGGGAACGATGATATTAACAAGTATAAAAGTGGATTGGACTTTGGAGATTAGGTGAAATCAATATATTAACAATAGAAAAGGGTGGATGGATTTCGATAGCAAAAAAAAATTGGCATCTTTTATTCGAAATGGGTTCGAATTTGAAGTCATGCTTAAGAGTATATAAGAGATATGTACCGTGACTTGACGCCTACTTCCTGAAATATTTGGAGGGTGATAGGAGAAGTATGTGCTGGCATTTTTATAACATATTTACTATCTCTGCCAATTCTAATGTCATAGAATACATGCGTGTATAAATAAAAAGGGGAAATTTCCACCTTGTTGACTCCCCGATATTTGGTTCGCAATAAAATTTCCGCGTGTATATAAAACCTCCTCTTTTTGTATCCAAATATTGATTCCTCAGATGAATCCGGCGATGAATGAACTCTGTTAATTGGATTTAATTAAATGAAGCTTTGTTGACTCTAGTATTTATTCATTTTCGATTCTTTGATAAATTCCTTTGAGAACCCTTGAGTTAATGAGAGTTTTTGAAATGCATAGGCTATCACTATTCCCACCTTTATCCTCGGAACAGCAGTGAACCTGATTGTGAAGTTCTTTTATGCGGGCATTCCTTACGATGAGAACTTTTTAAGATGTACCTACGCACTTGTGTGTGCACATGCCAGGATGAATGTGCTCACTCATCATGATGTCATAGCAAAAAATGTGTATGAAGTAATACTACTCAATTAAAAGCCGGGGTACGCGGGCGCATGTGTCGATCCAGGCGGCGCTACTGCATAATATTCAC
>JAHZMU010002548.1:0-14823 GCA_027743725.1 Rambutsinella grinnellia | reverse complement strand
AATCCATTGCTTTGTAAGTGATTGGTGATTGATTGAAATGAACTGTTAGCTAATAAGATATTAATTCAAATTTTCTCTCATAAATTTAATAGGGAAGATTGCGAGAAGGTGATTCACTCTAATGATGCTTTTGCTCCTGTTGGATACTTAAAATTGAATAAATTACATCTAGTCAAAAAGACTGTAAGTTTGTTAAGAAATCTGATGAAGAATTACAATGCTTGACTGAGAGTCAAAATATTGTATTAATTATTACAGGTAACACCAGTCAAGGAAGAACCCCTGGAGGAAGAAGAGGAAGATCCTGTTTTGGAAGAAGAGTCGAATTTCACTCGTCAAAGAGATCGCATGGCATGTCACCCAATAAAATCGCCTGATGACTTCATCGCTGACTTAATTGAATGTAACAAAGCTGTATGCTGTGATTGTGACGGGAGTACAGAATGTTGCGCTTCCGTTAAAGGAGACCGTAAAAAGTCTGCTTCCACCATTGGCAATGAACGACATTGCGCAATTCATTGTTCGGCTAGAAGAAAGGAGAAGGATTTAAATGGTGCATCAAGTAGTGACGACGGTGAAACATCTTCCGTCGATCCAAGCTCTGACGAACAAAATCCTTTGGAACGTGTGTGCCAAACTGTTCACGTAAACGAGAATTGTCAAATTCCTGTAGTTCCGAGTGTAACAGCGAATTCTGGAGGTTGGTTTTGGGCTGTTGGAATTGAAGGGAAAAAAGACAATACTTCAGACTGCGAGCTAGATAGTATCGTGCACACCAACCCAATGGCGGATGTCCTAACGACTCTAAAAAGTAATTTATTATCTAAAGTGCTTAGAAATTTTAAACAAAATGCATTCTAAACATGATAATTTTATATTTTCAGGCATAATGGAAGAAAAGGGCTTTAAACTATCAGATATGATTAGCATTTGTATGTATGTAAGCAACATGAGTGACTACCCTGAGTATAATAAGGAATACATAAAAATTTTCGCATCGCAACCTCCAGTTCGCGTCTGCGTTGAAGCTCCTCTCCCGTCCAAAACTGCTATTTTATTGGAGGCTTTAGCTTATAGACCATTACCTGACGGCGATGGAAATACTCGGAATTGCATGCACGTCCAGGGCATCTCCCACTGGGCACCTGCGAATATTGGACCTTACAGCCAGGCTTGTTGGGTATGTTAATCTTCACGCGTGAAAATCGTAAATAAATAGCCAAATAAATAAATTTGAATATCTGGACAGGTGGGAGACATCATTTATATCGCTGGTCAAATTGCTCTGATCCCCGGAAGTATGACAATTAACAGTGGAGGTGCGAGAATGGAGTGTCGTCTTGCCCTTCGCCATCTCAGCCGGATTTTGAAAGCTGTAGACCCCAAAGTAGAAATTCGGGATATTGTCCAGGGAATTTGCTTCGTAACTGATGAAACCTACGTAGAAGAATGTCGGCAGGAGTTGGAGAAGCGCACAAATAATTCTATCGTAGAGTACATAGTTGTGCCTAGACTTCCACGAGATGCCAAAGTAGAGTCTAATTTTTAAATTTCTTTACTAATTTGGAAGAAGATTATGAGAGAATTACTAATTGTTACGAATTGGCAATTTCAGGTAGAGTGGCAAGTTTGGGCTCATAAGCACAACACTGCTTTTGAATGTAAGTTTAGGATATCAAAAAATTTAAGGAACTTGAGCTACAAAAGGTGTTTGAATTTTTCAGACGAAGAGACTGGCTGTTATGTTGGAAATGATAGTGTCAAGATTAAAATCATTCGAAGATGGAATTACGAAAATCGAATCGCAAGCATTGTTTGTAGGGCGTCAGTTGGTTAGTATACATTTGATAATTTACAATTGGTTTTCAAGCATTAATTGTGTGCCTTCTATTCTGCAGTTAACGATGGTTCCAACAACCTGGATAAGCCCATTATTCAAGAAGTCATCGAGTACGCTTTGAGAAAATTGCTGAAGGAGGCTGACAAGTCTACAGAATGCTTTATTAGAGCCTTTTATCGAGTCAATTCATTGAAGCCTGCTGAGTTGGTCGAAGTCCTTGAGATGGAGTCTACCAAACACTCTGTTGCATTTTCTGTTCTTCCTGTTTCTGGATTGGTGCTAAAGAATACTGTGCTGAGTGTTTGCGGAGTTAGACATCAGTGAAATCTCATTGTCATTTAAGTCAACAAGTTTTTCAAAAATCATATTTTGACTGTTGTAATTCCTATACATTTATGAGTGTGTGGATTATTAATTTTTTGAAGCTTGTTTGCTGTCATTGACAAAATATTATCCCATTTATGAAAGGAATACTTGTCCAATTCAATTTAACTGCATTAATATTAAGATCATGCATTTTACTGCGTTTCTAATACTTTTTCTAATGATTGCTAAAAAAAATATTTAACCAATTATAGCATTTAACAGGAATTTTGAGGATGTATTGTGTTCAAATGTCGAGATGCTTTCTAGTTAAAGCTGAAAGAATAATATTTTGTGCCTTAACCGTTATCACACCATCTAATTTGCTTTCAATAAGCTTTCAATAAAAGCTGAAACTTCTGTGTCGATTGCATACCAAGAAATATACATAAATAATTAATCTTATAAAATAATTTTGTGCTATTTAAATATAGTTTTAATTGAAACGCTATGAATTCAGCACATATTAATCTTGATCCCTTCCGAACAACTGTAAAGCCTGATTCAGGCGTGTTTGGTGTGGATGCTGTTGTGATTTAACTATTTAGAATACTTTCCTGTGAGAACAATAATTTAATTGAAAATAAAAATATTTCCTATATCGCGTATCTGAAGTAATTGGCCTGATTTTCATTGGAATTCATGACTCACAAAAACGATCTCGAGGCTTTCATCCAGTTAGGGGAGAATTGCTTTTTGGTTTCCTAGAACGGGATAATTTGTTTTTGACCACCAGCGTTTCTACTGTTGATAAACAAGTACTCCTTTTGTTTCAGGTGCGTTAGTGGTTCAAGAGAAGTTATTTCTGTGGGGTGAGATTGATCATATTCTAGTTAGACTAATTATCGCAGAGTGCCCTAAAACCACACTGAATTATTGGCAGACCTCATACATCATCCTTCGTCTATAAAATGTGGTATTTAGAGGCACATGCTGTGGAGTGGATATGACTTGGAGGGTGTAAAGAAAATGGAGTCGAGTAGACCAATTTTCAAATGAGATTTTTGTGGCGTTTTAAAATGATAAGCAATTTTGTTCTTGAAGGACAAGAAATTCAAAGTCCGAGTCGAATGAAAATATTCAATTTTTGCTACAAAATCGAACAATGTTTCAGTTTGATTGGGCTATCGAGGAGCTCGAAGGGATTGAAAGAAAGGCTTCTTGAATGAAGTTATCATTCGTCAAAATGACGGAAATGCACCTGGATCTTTGTATCCAGAGCACAACCCACCTTCTAGAAACGGTTTCGAATTTAAAAGAAAATATCCGAATTTTAGAAGTGTTTTTAAATTCCGGATTACAAATTGTGGATTTTAATGGGGGAATAGGGAATGGGGAATTTTCGAGTGAAGAGCGAGGGTATTCAAGTTTGGATAGTAAATTTTATCAATATCTCAATAGTAGATCGTCCGGTGCAAATCGGCATGTGAATTGCTGCTGCATGTGCCGATTCCGAGGGTCAAAGCCGGATGAAAGGCCAACCTCAAGGACTTCCGTCACGACTGTTTCAAACTCAAGTTATACGAATAGCTCGAAACAAAAGGTAATCCAAAAATTTACCCGGAAAAATTATTCCTAAAATTATTATTTCTTAAAATGATTTGACAGGCTCAAATAACCCCGAGACTAAACAAAACAGCCAGCCTAAGAAGAGCCAGAGTTCTCCAACGAATAGCCGCATCTTCAGGGCGGAATGGGAAATAAAATTATCTGATTTTTTCTTGACAATTAATCCCGTGACAAATTGCTGATGTAAATCTGGAGTAGATTGTCGGGTTTTTAGCTTTAAAATCTTAGAATAAAATTTTATTTTATGGAAAAAAGCGGAATATGATAATGCGATGGACATTAATAAAGAAGCTATTCGATTTACTTGATTCCTCCCTTATCTGATCTGATTTCCAGGATCGGTCTACTTTTTATTTGAAAAGTCACGTACTTTTTTTGTCTGCATCTCTCAGCACTTGTTGAATCCCTGCGGTACAAAAGCCTCTTCAAATACCGCTCAACATGTACTTTGTCCACAAAAAGTAATCACCGTGACTCTACCTGAGCTAGCGTATCCATGAAAGACTTTGATAAATTGCCTTTCTGACAAGGGTTTGGCTAAGAAGCTAGTAAAAAAGCAATTTTTCTTTCCATGTAAAATGTTGATTTTAACATTTTTCCAGTGCTTCCCCACTTGTTAAAGTCTTGTTAGCACTCTTCTCTTAAACTCTTTACGTGCTCCAGGGAATAATTTTTAAGTTTCCGGTTGAGATGCGCAAAAAAGTATTTTATTTTCTCACTCTAAAAGCATTTCGAAGTATCATCAGATAGTAGCTGAACAATTAGCCTTTTGAGGAGAACAAAATATCAGTGTCGATAAATGATTCATTCATTTCCCTTTTCAGATGAAACGTGCCATAAATTTTCACAGATATTTTAAGCTACTGTTTTGTAAGGTTTTTGCACTTTCATTTTAACATTTTAGATTGTCACATATCAAGTGCGAAATTAATTGCATATGTGAAGCTGGGAAGCTAGTATTAAAGTATTTATGAGAGAACAGGTAGCAATTCGAAGATAGTTGTTAGTTGTTATATAAAACTCCTATCGGATAATACACAATAAAAGCATTTTTTTACAAGAATGTTTGATTGTTGTACTCTTACATTGACGTAATATCTAAAACAATAGGTGAAAAGCAAAAGTTGAAATGCTTTTTGCATGTTAAGATATGAGCGATTATTCGTGGTGTTGGAAAAGTGAGAAAAGTCATTAATTTGAATTGCTTTTTTTGCGACAATTATTTAACATTGTGAAGGAGTAGCATAGTTGGCATTTTAAGAGGAATGGCTTCCGATTTAGCAATTTTATAAAAAAGGATTGAAGTATTTTAATAGATGAAAATCTAAATACATAATCATCTCGTGCTTGTGCTGAATACTGATCGTTACACTCATCATTTACCAATCTTTTCCTTCCCATTCAGTAATTATGCGGATGCCGACAGAGACTAAATTCATCTGCTATTTTAGCTTGTGTGTGGCTATTCTGATCGGGGAATGGATTTTTTACACCGCTTTTATTTCTCTCTGCAATAACATGTGTAGCCAAGCATGAATTAATGTCGTAAATCCTCATCCTTATTAAAATTTGCGAATGGCTTGCTTTTGATCTTTTGCCGATGTCGATTTTGCGCATTTGAGCCTTGAGCCTCCCCTTTTATTTGAGTGAAAAAATGACCATAATCTAAACAGTCTCATACGTGATGTGAAATTGAGATAGATGAAGAAGAGCTTAGTTTAAAAATATTGTGTTAGCCAACTCCTATAAAAGATAACCGAGTTATCTTGCTAATATCAGCAGAATCTTTGTCGGCATTTATTTAATTGTAGAAGTAGAAGCATCATTGCTCATAGTGCACTAAATTGGATAATTATTTGGTAAAATATTTCTCTTTACGCTCACATTTTAAGTCTGTCATGTAAAAACATTATCAAACTATTGTCATGCTAGTCAAATGCTCCAGGCATTTTACAGTTGCCATCTAAAAAATACAAAGTCCGACAGGAAATGTGAACGCTCCCGATATTAATCTCATTTTTTTTTACAAATAAATAGGCCCTATTTAATAGGGAGGGGAAGGGTTGGTCAATTGCGAATTGTATCTTCTCTGCAACATCAGTTTATTCTTCGGGCAGAAGCTAATTGTTTTCTCGAAGGCTACTCCAATTTAATTCGTATAAAAATCATTCTAAAACTGTGCATGTGAAAAAGCCTGACAAAGTCGTGCATGTGAATTGGCTTATTCAGTGAAAAAAGCATATCAGTTTATGTAGGAAGATTACGCAGGGAAAAGAGTAAACGAGAACGATAAACATTTTTCATCCTCTGTGTAGATGTAAAGCTACTATTTAACAGATATAATGTTAAGGCATATAAAGTACCTTTCTATAAGAAAATATTTATCTCGGTATATAAAAATTGTGTATTTCTCTGTGTGAAAGAGGCGCATTCATGATCATCACATCTAACACAGAAAAGAGCAACAGGAGATTTTTTTACGGAGGAGGAAGAAGGGTTGATTTTGTGTGAAAGGAGAACTAAGAAACTTGATCGCGTTGAGTTGAAGGAGAAGCACGATATTATGAGAAGGTTCATTTTAATGTAAACTTCGAAGCATATTTAGTTCTTGAGAAAAGGCAGGCGAGGAGGTCTTGTGTCTTTGTGACTGGAAAATTTTGTTAACAGCTTTCAAAAATAAATTAACAAAAGGCTGAATAAAATAAAGCCTTTGGAATTGAAAGCAATTTTATGAAATTGGTGGAAGAACAAAAATCATTTTGCTTCCAAGTTGTGTGCTTTTTAAAAAGTGACGACTGAAATTAATTTCAAAATAAGAAAATTAAACGGAGCCTGTAAAACTGTTAAGTGCCTTATTCAAGTGCTTTGTAAATTATTTAATTACAAAAAAATATGTAATGGAATAATTTAAACTTTGGATAAAGTTCTCCGAAAGAAATATGCGAGTAACGATATTGGTGGACTATGTCCAGAATAAAAGACAATGACATTTGTCAAATGATATGAATCTATTGGGATTTGTCTTCCACCTCAATTAGGAAATTATGTCCCCTCATACTTCAATCAAAATGACAATACGAAGAACTATGTGCCTTATTTGGAAATCAGTGTTTTGGGTGGCTCTCATTATTCTCATGTCTAGTGGCAGAGTCACTTCTGCCTCAGCTATCTCATCACCAGTGACAGGGAGAGCTTCAGACATTGACTTTAGTCACAACCAAGCAGACCACCATCAGTTCCAAAATGGGGAGAAGGCTCATGGAAGATGTGAGCCTATTACAATCCCATTATGTAAAGAGATGCCTTATAACGAGACAATTTTGCCAAATCTCTTGGGTCACAACACTCAAGAAGGTTAGTAGTTTTTGTTCTAGTTATTGTATTTTATTGAAGGTTAATGATTTTATTACTTAATTAATTAACATTCTTACATAAAAGTAATAATGATTTCAATTTCAGAGGCTGGATATGATGTCCACGCTTATATCGCTTTAGTCAAGGTAAGATTTAAAAACTAGTAATGTCAAGCAAAACTCACGACTTGATAAGTAGGATAAGCGGATTTGCTTTTAAACTTTCATTGCATGACAAAAATGAATTAAACCACCAGCGACGATCATCATCTTCGAAATTGTTGCAAAATGCCAGTTTTCATTCTGAAAAATTGGACATAAAATCCAACCTGTTCCTTAATACTTCCGAGAGGCATGATCGCGTTTATAAACTTAATTATTCTTTTCTAGCTCGGATGTAGTCCTGCACTGGAGATGTTCTTGTGTTCTGTCTATGCCCCGTGGTGTAACACGCTTCATACTGTAAGTCACGCCATTTTTAATTATTAAAAGATTTATAATTTAATAAATTTAGCCTATAAGCTCGCCTATAAGCTCGCCTATAGCATATTATAAAAATTTATCATTTTATTCCCCTTCGTTTATCGAGTCGTCAAAAAACTTGTATTTAAACAAACATGCGAAAAATAACAATAAACTTTTAGAGCAAAGAGAACTAGCTGGGTTAACGAGTTTAGACCATCAGTCTTCTGTGAAACAGCATGTGTGAAACGGGATATTGATATTTTTTATTCAGCTTCTAGGCAAACAGACAGTTTCAAACTGTCCTTATCCCAACAAATCTAATCCACTTTGTGATACTGTTAATCAATTGAGAAATTGAGACTTTCTTGCCTTCTTATCCGGGCTCTTCCTTATGGCTTTAGAATGCGTAGGATGTAGAAAGTTTGCCATCTCATTATAGAGGAATTGTAACGTTATCCTGAACGATAAAAGAGACAAGATGTGACAGAAAGGAGAACTGTAAAAGCGTTTATGAAATGAGAAAATTTATATAAAAATACTGCCGGAGGTTATGCAAAAAGCGTAAAAATTTTGACAAAAGCGTTTACGTAACAAAGAAAAAACAATAGTTTAAAATGGGTTGGGATATCCCCCGCAGACAATTTTAATTGTTAGGCTAAAAGAGATAGAATGAGATAGAATGTGAAATAAGAGCTGTTATAATTCCATTTTGAACTTGAAATACGCACTTGGGGAATAAACATTGTTTGAAACAAGCTTGTTTTCTTGTAAACTATAATTGTTGATGGGTACACAGCAATTTGAAACGGGATTGGATTACTTTTCACTTTTTATTTTCCCCTCCATTGAGGAACTCTAATTAAGAGTAACGTTAGATTTTTTATGCTTAAATAAAAGGGAAAATGGAGGAAATGGAGAATAGCCGGTTTATAAAATCTTGCAGACTTTTTTGTCTCCTTTACACTGTTAATTATTCAGACAATTATAAACGAAGATAATCATCAGATTAGAAAAGTGGTAGAAGTACTCGATTGCTAATGAAATGATGTCGTTTACTCCCAGTAGCTGTGCGTTTTTTTGCTAGAGAAAATATAAAAAATTAATTGCAATAGCAATTTTCATCCGATATGATGAATCCTTTTATGTTTTTTATTACTGTTGATGTTCAAACAAAACTCTAAGAAAGTTGAGTCTAGTTTGATTAGAGTGAGGAAAGGTGGTTGAAACTGGTTTGTTGTTGCAATAATCAGTTGCGAGTTGCGACTCGTTTTTGTAATGAACATGTTGGGATACCACAGGTCGGAGCATCAGGTCCATGTCTTCACACGCTGTCATGTCATAACTTAATCAGTAGGTTTACAAGATTGCCACCCCGTCATGTATTAATGGCTTCCTCCTAAATAGCAGGTATATCTAAAGGTTGATCTGGGATTTTTGATTCTTGATGAGGAGGAAGGAAGAGAATCGATTGTTTTGCAAAAAGAGGAAAGAAATTACTTGAGAATTTGGATGATGGTTAAATAATACCAATAATTTTGCAAAGGTGGAGTAGATTGAAGAGATAATGACTGTTTTACATGAGATTCGAAGTGATATGTGAGATGGGAGATTTTAGTGTTTTTTAGCCAACCTCTTTAGTAGCTTTTAGCTGTCAGGTAGGTATTAGGATGGGCTTTTATTGACGGATGTATGAATGTGGTTTGTTGAAAACTTGTAATTATGTTGATGTTAATGATTTCAGCCACTCCAACCCTGTAGGAGTTTATGTGAAACGGCGAGATCGGGTTGTGAAGCGTTGTTGGAAAAATTTGGGTTTACATGGCCAGAGAATTTGGAGTGTTCGAGGTTTCCTCCGGATACGGAAATGTGTGTTCCGGGGAAGAATCACACGTGGAATATTTCAGGCAAGGGTTATCCTATGCCAGGGTCGGGATTTGGGGGATTGACACCATCAAAACCAGGTAGTTAAAAAGAAAATGTTTTGAAGAGAATTGTTGAAAAGTAAAAGGGGAAATTTATTATTTGAAATTTTTTATAGTTGAGCTCTCGACAGACCTCGGCTGTCCTTTGGAATGGCATGTCTCTGAGCATTCCATTGGAGACGAGCTCCTCGACTGTGGTCCGCCATGCAATATCTTCTCAGAACAACAGAAATACGTCGCTGCCGTTGTAATCGGGATTATCGCCGCGAGTACTTTAGTCTCCTCACTTTTTACGATTGTCACGGCGGTTTTGGATGCGTCAAGATTTCATTACCCGGAAAGAGCTATTGTCCACCTAGCAGTTTGTTATGCGGCTTTAGCCATCTGCTACTTAATTGGGGTGAGTAGAAGTGATTAGCTTTTCGGGAAATTCCTCCGCTGACATATCTCATCGATTCTTGACCTCATATCTCATTTTAAAAGAAGAAGAGTCATGAAATGTTTATTTTTCTAGGCGATATGGGGAACGGAAATTAGCTGTGAAGACGGATTTATAGTTTATGGACCTGGGTCGGCGTCTTGTACTCTCCTCTTCATGTTTACATATTTCTTCACTTTTGCTTCACATATATGGCAAGTCATTACTTATTTTGTTATCTAATCTTGTCAAATGTTTCGCTCGTCTAAAAAATAATGTTGTAATCTGCAAATATCAGCTTTTTTAACAATGGCTACAGTAGCATTAGGATATGTTGAAGGGGATCCTTTAGCAGGTCCTTGTGCGTTGGGGATTCAGAGGTCGCCACAACTTCAGTACTTTATGTAAGCATTGATTGAGAAAAAGAAGAGAAATAGCAGAAGAGACATAATTCATTCATTCACCTTTCTTTTCTAGGATGATTCCTCTAATAGTTTTGGGATTAATTGGAACTCTCTTCTTCTTCCTCGGCTTCCTCGCTCTCTTTCGCATCCGTCAAGAGATAAAGCGGTCTTCAACTGTTACTTCCACAGCCGACAAGATTTCGACAGGTGGGCAACGTTCTCTCCTTTGGGATCAGCAGCAAGACCTCAATAATGCTGCTGTGAGTGCGGGAGCTGCAAGACTCGAGTTACTAATGGTATGTTTATTTTTCTTAAAGTGGAAATTGGGTTTGATTTGTTTATTTACATTTGAATAGGCACGTATCGGAGTGTTTTCCGTACTTTATATAGTTCCAGCAGCGGTCTTCATTACCTCTCTATATTTCATCTCGACTCCTCTCTCACCATCAGGGGTCGTCACTAATATTATTGGATCTCAGAGGAAGAGCAACAATTTGCTTTTTGTGGCGTTACTCGTTAGGTGAGTCATCCCCATTCATATAGCAGATTTTAAACTATTTTTTCTTATAATATTATGAATATTTTCTTCAGATATATTTCAAATCTGGCATTTGGGTCAGCCCTCGTAGTTTGGGTGTGGAGCCGTAAAACTTTCATGACTTGGAAGAGAGCTTTGTGCGGCCAAGAGATGAAATAGGAGTTGGTATTTTTGTATTCAGTTTGTAAACTGTGAACAGAGCTACTCCAAAATTAAGACTGCCAAAATTTTGCCAATTAACTTATTCGAGTTGTACAAACCTTTCTTGTAATGCAAATGGATAATCGCGAAACCTTTTTACTCAAGTCTTCCATGAAACTATGCAGCTTGTAATTTAAATATGTACAGGGATTAATTTTAAGTTTTGTTTCCATTTTTATACATGAGCTATGCATTTTAAGCTCTAATCTTAATAGACTTTCAAGTGTACTTAACCTAGCACCAAATGTACTATGCAATTTGTTAATTAAATTAATTCAGAGAAATTGTAATGCGTTATTCTCAATTTTATTTAAACAATTCATAAATTAATACATTTTAATTGGTTCTCGGTGATATCTTTAAAACAAAAACTTCGGAGAAAGAAAAACTTAAAACTAAACTTTTATAATTACGCACCTCTTCGACAAGATTGACTAGACCGACTTGGCACATTTCGAATTGATAATTATTTTGACAACGTTTGCGAATGCTTCAGTGCCTGATGAGCTCTCTCTTTCTCATCCTTCTCATCCCTTCTACGACCAGCGACATATTCAAAGTAGCTTAGATAGCCATCCTTGTTAAGGTCATCTTCTTGGAGAACTTTGTCGATTAAATCTGTATATAAAGTAATCAAATTAGATTCATTCCAATTTAACTTTCTTTTACTTTTTTACCAATGTAATAATCAAAGTCTTCCTCTCGTTGTTTAACCATCTCGGCTTTCTTCATCTCAGCTTCAAATCGCCTCTTCTGACTTTCCAAACCCATTTTCCCTGTTGCTGATAATGGCATTTTACTTCCATCCTCATTTTTCTCTGGCGACATCTCTTCATTCGCATCCGCCTCCATTTCGGTTGGAAGAATGTGGGAAATAGCTTGGAAAATCTCTAATCCATCCAACTGTAAAAAACCGCATTGAGAACTGTAATCTCTTTTCCTTAATATTTTAATTATTAATATAATACAATCATTATTTATTATTATTACCATACTGTTATTATCAAAGTCGTGCATTCTGCAAAAAGAAAAATTGGAATGAGTTTGAGAAAAAAGTTGTTTACAGTGTAATTCATGTAAATAATTTGATTTTTAACAAAGTTAACTTCAACCATTTCCCCAATTTGCCCGGAGATGGAAAAAAGGGGAAAAGTGGTTAATTTTTTTTGGAAAGTTGGATACACACTTACTTAAAGTAATGAAATTCCATCTCCTCTGGGGTTAATTCTTTTCCATCTGCAAACACCCAATCTCCTAGATCTTCTTTGAGATGTCTGGAAAAAAACGGAGAAAGAAAATCAAATTATTTTTCTGCTTCGCGTATTCGGAGAAAATAAGCAACAGGCAAATTAAACCCACTCCTTATCATGAAGTAGCTGCTTATCGTGAGTTAGAATTGGCTCCACTTGTCCCTTGCTTCCAGGAACAGGTCTTTTTGGTACGTAGTGGTGGTGGTCGTCAAATCGCTGGAATTCATTTCCTGAAATGGGAGTCCCCGACTCATGCACGGCTACTCTAGGACCTCGAGGTCTGTGTGGACTGTGTGTGGAGCACAGTAACAGGGATGATATAATTAGGGCTGATATTAGAAAAATATTTTTGTACAATTCCATTTTCTCGCAGGCTAATTTTTGAATCACAGTTAGTTTTAAAAAAAATATTTCTGAAATAAAATTAAGCTCGTGTAAAATAGTAGGGGTGCGTGCTTCCGAGTGGTTGAACTGTACCTGTTGAGGAGGAATATAAACGCTTTTTAGCATCTTTATACATATCATATTCACCAAATCTATAATATATAGCCCCTCTTCCCTCAAACATTTACTTGAGATTGTAATCTTCCAACAAAAAGGTCTATCTTGACTCCAAAATCATAACGCATATGCCCAATAACCTATTAGATTTCATAAAATGTTCAAACTCTGAATACTTTTATCTTATTTTATCATACCAATCACTATATTTATAGCTTCTCAATGTTTCGTTGATAATCATCTTAGAATTTTCTGTTTATTTTTTCCTTTTCATATGCAAAACGAGAGAAGCGAACGGGAATTGTTCAAAGCCTGGACCCTCTCTTGCTAAACGGAGGGAGTGAGCAAGGGCATATGAACAAAGTCATGACAAACTGGTGCGGTAGTGGTGAGATAGTGTCGAATTTTGACAATGAAACAAGCACAGATGTACTTGTAGATGATGATAGTGATGGAAATATCCAATATAGAGCCAGAGGGGATACAGCTCTATTAGTTACAAATGACAGATAATATTGTGTCTGAGTGAAAAACCTGTCAATAAGCTCATATAGAACACGAAATAGGAGGGGAGAAAAATAGGGGAAATTATTATCAGGGGAGATGAGTGAGTAAATTTTCAAGAGGATTCCCTACTTGTCTTTCAATAATGGGGTATTAAGAGAGAGCTTAATCCCTACCAAAAGGTATAATATTTATACTTTTATCTCTAGCTTTATGTCGTCTTGTTAAAAGCCTTTTAATCGACTCCACTCGAGTGCTCCACTCCCTCAATCACTTTTCAATATACCACATCATTCAGTTGATGTCGGGAGGAGATTGAAGTGTTAAAAAGGTGATGGAAATGCTGAAGATGAGCCTTCAAATAGCTTCTTCCTTAAATCTTGGGGATATATTCCCGGATTTAAAAAATTTGACCAAATGCTTGAATTTTCTATCTTTCAATCAGAGTTAAAAATAGCTCATGAAACAAATGACATGGAATACGATACAATAACAATAACCCCATTTATCTCTTGCACGACAGGTCGATCAAAGAGAAATGGACAGTGTTTCTATTAAGCTCACAACACGACACTGGCACGAGCTAGACTTTCCCGGAATGCGCCATATGTCAACAAAGTAGAGAAAGAATGACAGATGAGATTCTTTTTTTCGGTTGTCCTTTGATCATTATTCAGCAAGCTACAATTACAAGTTATGAATGAACATGAGGAACAACATGTTCTGGTTTTATGTTGCTTTCTCCCTGAACATGGCCCTTTCTGTGGTCAAATAAATGGATAAAGGGCTCAAAATGAATAGGTTTTGTCCTGAACTCATTCGCCTTTTTATTTGTCACTTATTATCATAATGATTATGTTCGCTCAATCTCTCTACAACTAAATACTTATTAAGAGAGATGATCAAGTGTGTACACTTGTGACAAAAGGATGAATACTCTGTTATTACAATTTTTTGGGGATTTGCCACCTTTTGTGAATGGAAGGATGACAGATGCTTTATTTGTCGGAGGATTTGTCAAGTAACATTATCCATTGTAAATATAAAGCTTACCAGGAATGGAAGATTTCTTTAAAATTTTCACTTTCCACTAAAAACTTGAGCTATCTATTTTTATTGTCAAAAGTTAGAGAACTGCTGACGTGCACTGTCAGCTTTCCCAACTTTAGGAATCCCGCACCAGCGGAAGAAACGGATCGATAATTTCTCCCGGATAGAATGCGACAGAGGATGGAGCATCAGAGCTTGTCTTTTCTCCAGGCAAGATGGAGGTTCAGCTCGGAAGAGGAGAGATCGGGATTGGAGAAGGGGAGCTTCTTTCTTCATTCATGAGCTATTCTTAAAATTCGGTAATTTTGCACAGATTCATTCACAAAGTACTCATGAACGATTGGCTAAGCAATTGTATGAATTATCAGGTGCGTTATTCGCTCTGTGGGCTTTTAACAAGTGATTTGAGTTTAAAATGTCATGCTCAAGTGATTAAATAAAATGA
>JAHZMU010002547.1:0-11773 GCA_027743725.1 Rambutsinella grinnellia | reverse complement strand
CTCTTAAGAAAGAACCTCTATATTTTAGAGTTTTACTTTTTCAAACGGTTCTCCGGGCATAGTTAAAGCATAATAATTTCTTCGATCAAAAACCGATGATTTTTTTTGTTCATAAAGTGGTACACTATATTGTATACATAATTTAACTTTAGTTTTTAATCTTGTCATTATGAATTTAATTTGGTGAGAAGAACGAATCGGAATTGGTAACGTTTACCGAATGAGAAAAATATCTCGTTGTCGGATTAGTATCAACAGCGTCAAATATTGTACCTTCTTCTAAAATTCAAAAAGAAGAAAAAACGAAAAGATTTTAAATGATAATTGAATCGAGTATGAAGGGTAATGAGAATAGTTCTTGAAGACCTGTAAACTATATAATTGTTATATTTTGTAGTCTTTTTGTAGTTGCTTTGTAGTCTCAAAATGTTGACGTTCCGTAGTTAAAAAAAATAATTAATTTTTCATCGCGATGCCTTTTTGGAGTGGGGAATAATGAGTAAAGTGAAAGTTATTTAAAAGAAAACTTGCCATCGTCATCTTCAAAAGTTAAAAAAAGAGTCCTTAAAAGAAACTATAAATATATTTGCCTGAAATTCTTAATAGAGTTCAGTGTCTCTCATTAAACGAGTAAGTTATTGAATAGTTATGGTTTGATGCAAATGGAAAAGGGGTCCATGTCCATGTAAAATGTAAAAATGTTAATTAAGTACACACAGATTCAACTGCCAGTAAATTTTACGGAGACGATGGCTGAAATATTTAATGTCATAAAGCTTTGAAAACAGAGTTCAAGTTGAAAGATCCTCGTAGTTTTTTAAGGATTTAGTTGTAGTCTAATATTTTTCTTGTTGACTAATTATCCTATTATATTATTGTAGAGTAATTTTAATTGAGTCGTTTGACGAATGAAAAGTCTCATTTGATAAATTATTTCACGGTCAAAGTGAAAGTTGTTGATACATGGTTTTGTTAGCTAATTTGGTGATGTTGAAAAGTCAAGTATAAAGACAATTTTTATGGTTTCAATACGAATTTTATTGTTAGCTCGCATCGGTGAAAAATTGACTAAAATATTTAGGAAAGGGAAATGTGATTTTAGAGTGAAGAAAGATGGTCTCGAAAAGGTACACATTTTAGAAAAAGGAAAGTTTATTATAATGAATTTTAAAAGGGGTCAAGAAAGGGGAAAGGAGGAAACGGCATTGTAGAATATTCTGTATAAATACCCGCCAGAGTTTTTTAATTTTTTCTCCTGTAAAGTGTAGATGGTTAGCTTCACAAAGCTATACTTTTTAAAGCCTTAAATGACGTCTGGAGTGAGAAGGGAATGAAGAGTTGAAAATGATATATTTTAACGTTTAGATTGTAGGAGTGATTTTATGATTGAGAGGGAATAGATGGTCAACAAGTAGTAGAAACTCACATATTTTGCAATGATTCCTAAACCCGTTTAAAATGAGAGGTGAAATTTTGAGCTCACTCAGACTAAAACTTCAACGCTTGCTTTCTCGGTTTTTAGTAGATTAAGTCGATTTCCCTTTATGTGTAATTAATTAAATAGTTAGAACTTCGCTAATCGAAATATTTTAAAGTCATGTTTACTCTTACTGTCTGCAGTTTTATAAACTCACGAGTCTAAAACGTAAAGATTTGATTTGCAAATGCGGAACTTGTAATTAGTGGAAATAGGAATACTGAATTGGGTAAAAGAAGGCCTATAAAATTTTTATGACATTTAAGGTTGAGTTTGTAAAAGTGTAAAATAATTCGATCGACTTCTACAAATGAGACCTACTAAAAAGTAATAATAATATCGGTGAAATAGAAATCTTCAGGATTAAAATATGAAGATAACTTTTAAAATACTAAGGAAGTTTGTACGACGACACACTCCCTGTACTTTCTCTACGATGAGAAGGCATCGATGAAAAAATGAAACGAATAAAAAGATTGTAAAACATTTGAAGGGGCATGCATTTATTCTCTATTACCAGCAACATAATTTTAATTAGCGCCGGGCGCGATAGAGCTGAATCTTAGGTGAGGCTTTGGTTTGGAGCTTTTCTTCTCATCAATTGATAAGCTGGTGTTTAGACTCGATTTTGGAACATTAGCTACTGATGTAAGTGTTGTGTCTGCCAGACGGCTCTTGGATGATGGCCTCTCTGGTACCATCATTTTCTCAATTGATTGTTTACTTTTCATGTTGACGCTGTGAAAAGTATTTGGCATTTTGGGGTTAAACCTCGTGTTCATTGTTCGTTTAAAGTCTCTCATCTCAGTGATGGAAGTATCCTCTTCTTGTTCCTCGTAAGCTTCATTAAGCCTTCTTTCAATGTCGTCCATCCTCACGTTGAAAACTCGCTTGTGACCCCTTTCTCGGTAGAAGTCGGTTAACAAGATTCGCTTCTGCTCGAGAAGATTTCGAACATTATAGTTGGTTCGTTGATAACCTTTATAGATTCGTCGGTCTTGGACGACTGCAACGCGTATGAACATTCTGCGTTGGATCCGTTTCATCTTTCTGATTTCTTTGAACTTTCTGATCAAATTATCGCGTTCGATTAAGCACAAATCTTGAAGCTGTTTGAGATCGTGACGTCCGGCTCGAAGGACGCTCCAGAATTGCTGTTTGTTGGTGTGGACCTCTGTTACCTTTCCAATGTATCGTTGAAGCTTGGTGTGTTGCTCGAGAAGGTGAGCTTGTCTTTCTTGAAGCTTTATATGACCTTCACGGTTTTCGACTCGCATTCGTTCGTAGTCTGCTAAGGAGAAGGATTTTGCTGAAGAAGATGAAGACGAGACAGCGGCGTCTTGTACTTTTCGCTCGAGCATGAATAGAAAGAACTTTGCTTTACACAGGCGAACCAACTGGTGGTGCATTGCTTCAAATAGACCGAAAAGCTCTCGCTTGAATGTGTCCATGCCTACTTCGAAGCTCTCTGTTTCCCTTTTGGTCATTCCAGCCCTCCCAGCCATTGTAGTGATGAATTCGTGAACAGTGTCTAAACATTCTAATGTGTCCTTTTCCCATGTGTTCCATTCTTGTACTTTTTGAAGAAGTTGGAGACGATGCTCTTGCTCACGATCCGCTTGTTTTAGACGAAGCTCACGGATCCTCTTTAGAGATTTCTCCCATTGGCGATCCATATTTTTACCCGATGAGTATTTGGGTTGTATGGAGGGCTTCTTTGCTTGGCAGTTCTTGTCTTTCTCGGCAGTTTGGCCTTGGTCTGTTTGGTCCAGCACGGTTTGCGAACCTTCTTGCTCCAGTAATGGCGTCCCGGCAAGTTGCTTTTCAAGAATATTTGCAATTTTTCTAATACGGCCTTGCCTTTTTAGCTTGCAGCGATGATGCTCAAAGCGATTGAGAGCGTCTTGAACATTTCGTAACACCTTTTTGATGGTAATTTGAGCTTTCTTTTCGAGGACTTCTTCAATAGTCAGTCGTTTTGCTCGGTTTTTCCTTGCTTGAACTTTATAGGTTGGTGGTCCTTTCTTCTTTTCATCAAGCTTGGGTTTGCTTTTTCTTTTAGTCATCGTTTGTGAAGTGCGAGATGCTGGGGGAGACTTTAATTGCACCTCGGATGGTGCAACGGGCACGGGCTGTTCCTCGAGCAGCTTCTTTTTCTTCCTTCGTCTCTTCTTTTTCACCGGTTTCACTTCTTCTTCCTCTGGAGCTTCCTCTTGCTGGTTGCTGGTCGGGTCACCGCGGAGGACGCCTTTCCTGGCGGCTAATTGGTATAAGTAATCTTGAAGATAAATGTTCTTTTTGCGGTGACGGATCATGACACGAGCTGTACGGAGGTAATGCTCTATCAACAATTCCTTCCTTTTCATGATTTTTGCAATGCGAATATTTCGAATGCGAATCATTTCCAATTGCGCTGCGAGTTCGGCTTGTCTTTCAAGCTCCTCGATTTCTTCCGCGTCCATTTCTTCGTCGAATTGATCTTCCCAGACATTATTATCATCATCGGATTCTATTAATTAGTGACAAGAACATTTAGCCTGTACATGATTTAGGACTGACTTCCGATTCTACTTTCACTAACCTTCAACATATTCAGTAGCGTCGTCCATGACTTCTTCTTCCTCTTCTTCCTCCTCCTCTTCAAGAAGTGCTTCAGACTCGATGTCTGCTATGTAGTCTTGGTCGAAATCATTATCAAAGTCATTGTCAATATCATCAAGCATTCCATAAACAACGTTTTGGGTTCGGCTCTTTTTCTTCTTAGCTTTCCCTCCGCCAGCGGAAGTATCCCCAGCTCTAGCCCCGGGAGTATAAGCTGAAGGTTCGTCGATGGCATCGTAGAAGC
Organism: Rambutsinella grinnellia; assembly: GCA_027743725.1. Taxonomy (NCBI): domain Eukaryota; kingdom Metazoa; phylum Arthropoda; class Collembola; order Entomobryomorpha; family Entomobryidae; genus Rambutsinella; species Rambutsinella grinnellia. Next base: position 7,451 of record JAHZMU010002547.1, on the reverse strand, counting down.
CGTAGGCTTCAAAGAGTCTGGCGGTGACTCCGTTCTTATTAACAGGAGAGTGAGGAGGTATGTCAATCGTTGACGTTGACTCTTCCTCTTCGACTGCGACTTCTGTGGTTGGAGGAGTGGAAGAAGAGTCCGGTGGTTGCTGGTTTGGTTGCTGGCTTGGTTCCATGATTTTTTTATTTTATGGATTAATTTTTTTTGATGTTTTTGGATTTATGTCATTATTTTACTGTAATGACTTGTTTCGGATATTTCGAATTATGGTGTGTATTGGTTCATCATATAAATTATCTTTAATTAAATGAAATCTTTTTTATTGCATAGTTTAGTTTGATATAGTAACTGTGACTTGAGTCCTTTCTCGGAGAAGAATAATGATAGATGCACTTGGTTGATTTTGAATGCTTTTCAAATATCGAGGGGCTGCCCAATGGGCAATTCATTTTATTTTTCAACTTTAACATTTTAAAAACAGATGGAGAGCCGTCGATATAGTTTAACAAAAATCAAAATTAATCTCTTAACTATGCATACATATAATTAGAATGAATTAGCAAACGTTGTAGACTTGCATCAGTCAACTCATATGCCAGAGAGGCAAATGATGCAGAATAAGCTATACCGTATAATATATTATGTTCGAATCATTTATAAAATCCCTGCTAATCCCACAATTGAAAACCTTGAAGAATATGTGCAGTCTCTTTTACTAATAATCAGCGATTTTTAATCCCTGTCATTACGGCTAGGAAAACATTAAACTTTTAACTGAATCTGTGCTTTTTTATCAATCAAGTACAAAACATGAGCGTATCATGAGAGCGAGTGACTATGGTTCATTGTTCAATGTACAATTGTAATAGGTAATTTACTTTCTCCTTACTAGGTAAAGTAGAGAAGACGCAGAAAGTTTTATTTATATCACAGTCATAAGTAGAAGTTCGCCGAAATAATTAAACTTTTGATTGTTAAATTACAATTTTTGAATTAGCGAGCAAAGCACCGTTTTATAACGTAGACCAATGTACCACTTTTGCATAAAGAATACCATTTTTGTTAGCCTTAATTTCGCACATAAAGCTGCGTATTAATCGTGATATAGAAAACCGGGATCTTGGCCATGATTTGTACTTGCACAGTCACATTAACTGTCACAACCCAGCTTGTACAGAATCTAATGGCTTCCGATACCTTTGCAACACTTGAATAATGTCATATTTATTTAGTCCAACCAAAAACAGAACTTATAGTCAGGAGGGAATTCGTTGAATCAGTTTAGTGATGATGTCCTGCTGTAAGGAAAAGAGGAAGCACTATTCCCACAATCAAAAAAAGTAACTCTTTTCTACTGAATCCATGCTGAGAATCTTTGGTCCCCTCCTGTAAATTAGGCAGAATAAGTTGTAGAATGTATTAAGTCAAATAGAAAGAATGTATTAGTACTATTATCGATAAAGTACCTGACTGATTCCAAAATATGTTATCAGTGCCATTACTGGAGCTGCGAGAGAAAAGATTGCCAAATGTCGTCGTACTGTATTTCTATCTAATCCTTCATGAAGGAGAAACGTCACTAATCCGAAAGCGGCCGGGGCCTAAGTATATTAATTTAAAGAAAGTATTATTGGTAATTCAAGTGACAAACATGCTGGGTTTGAACACAAAATAACATAATAAATATCCACCTTATGTAGCATAATAGCGAAAAATACTATCATTTCAACATCCGCATGTGGGGTTGTTGCTGCAGCGCCTAACGCAATTCCGTCAGCTATAATGGCGTACGAATTCAGTCAGTGGAATGACTTAAATATTAAAAAGGCACTAATGTTTGTAAGTACCTGCAGCATGCACTACAAGGCCCAATGTGGCTGTGAAACTTCTTTTGTGAGTATTAATCGAAGACTCAATATCCCTCGACGATCTTGACCTACTGCATTGGTCCACTAGCATCATAAAAGCGAATCCTAAAACTAACGCTATGCCTACATTTCTGAAGGGCTCTGCTTCCCCCTCCGTTGCAGAATGAAGTGCTGAAGACCCTGCCGGAGTTGGTTGAGCAGCTGGAGGAATATAACCTCCGTCATGATGATGTGCTTGTGCTACTGAAGACACACTTGGTGATGGTGAGTGGTTGTGGGGCACGTTCAATTCTGGGGAAAATAAGAAAATATATATTCAGTTGATATAAATACATTCAGTTGGAATCAATCATTACAAATATTCATTTTACTTTGTATTTGAGCCAAATATAATGTGTGCATTCCTTCAGGTATGATTACGCTCAAAGCTGTTCCAACAAGTAGACCCGCTCCCAAGACGGAAACGATATGGATTTTTTCCTAAATTGTAACAAAAATGCATATAAATAACAAAGGATATCCAAAATCTAAAGCACAATTAGGATCAGTCTAGATTCCAAACTCACCTCTGACATATGCATGACAATTGGTATCGCCCCTGCCAAGAAACTTCCTATGAGCATCACGCCCGATAGGAAAATTAGCCCTACAGCCGCATCCATCTTAACCTTTTATTTTTATATAATTAAATTAAATACTAATCACTTCCCCCACTTCACTTTAGTCTTGATTGTCTTTATAAGTAATTTCTGTCCTCTCCATTTTTACTTGCGAGTAACTCTTTCTCAACTTGTGAGTCTCAAGTCTTAACAATAATACTCTAATTAATTAAAAACAATAACCATATTTTTTATTTCGTAATAAAAGAGAAAGTTTATATACAAATGCGCCTTCACTGTCAAAGTCTGAGCGCTCAGCGTTACCAGTTGCCGTCAGCCCCACATATTTCGTGCACTACTTATTAAACGTATGAATGAGAATGAGACGGCATGAACGAGCACGTAATAAAAACTGTAACACTGAATTTGTAATTTTAACAAACTTTAACTCTGAGACATTCCGAAAACTGTAAAGGTGTAGAAGAGCGGCCAGCTGTTTCAAAACAAGCAAAGTGAATAGCAGATGACACACGGGAGATGTGGTTTTGTGGATGATTTTGTGTGCAACGTCGACGGAAGAGATGCTTTTGATGTTTCAGTTGCATTACAGGTTGCATGCGCGTGTTTTTGCGTATTTGCGTATGATTTTTGGTATGAGTAGAGATTTTAATTTAATTATAGTAATAAAATATTTCGGAAAAGATTATGAGACTTGTGGGATATGGAAGGTGGGATTAGGTGTTAACCAGTTAACCTTTTGCGACTCTGGAGTCGGATTGGCCAAAGAAGTTTTCAGATAACTGATGATCATAAATGATAAGAGTATATACAAATCTAATAGTCAATAGGTCCTCTAATAATAGTCAATAATCAAAAATAGCAATAGTCCAAAAATCTAATTGTAGGAGTCGGAGATAGATTGGGATTTTTCAGGGGCAATATAAGATTTTCTTTGCTAAAATTATGCATTTCCGGCGTATTTTAGGAGTTATCATGAATTGAAAGATTATCGTTTAAAATAACTTTAGTAATGAACCGGGTTTGACTATCGATATGCAATTAGTTTTTTCTTCTCCAGTTAATGTCTTTGTTAACTTGCGACTTGTGATAGCCTTTCATCCACAAAGCTTTTGCATACTCCATCCTCTGAGAGGATTCCTCTCATCATCACTTTCAGCTTTTGTGCATGTATCATTAACATGCTATCAATGCCAAACTCTGATGATTTTTCTCAAACTCAAAGTTCACTGAATACTGAATACCCGCTTCATGAATAACTTTTCAGTAGGAAGCTTTTGCCATAAGAATTTTCATGTATAACTTATGTTATAGGAGAGAGAGCCCAAGACCCAAGACATTTTTACAAGTCCAACCACACATCTCTCCCATCATATTATACAATGGACATTATATGCATAAAACTAGACAGAAAACTCGTTCATGTTTCAATGTTCAGATCATAGTCCAAAAATCTACACTTTTCCATGCATTTTTTTCCTCATAGCATAATCTTCTATTGAGAAGGGAAAGACCGACTGATTTTTTACCCTTTACGAAAAACACAGAGAACATCTCTATATATATGAATATCATAATATTTTTTTCCTCTCTCAATTTTTTTTCTCCGTCACTAGTCAGACCTCAGACCTATGTTATGTTAGAGGCTTTCTCGATGAGAGAGAGAAAAAAATTATTTGTTTTGTACATTAAAAAGAGAGTTGACTACTGTCTGAAAAAAAATCTCTCCATTTCATCTCATCTTATTGATCCTTGTTAACTATACGTGTTAACTGGGAGTTAAGTATTGTAAAAGCAGAAGCACTTGAAAAATGATATGATAATGAGTTGATCATCCTGATGAATGTGATCATGACGAGGATCAGAATGATGGGGACGATGTCGATGATTGGATCATCTAAAAAAATTATCACAATCATATCCATTAGCAAAGTAATTACGTTTTGGAGCTCTTTATTGCTGGAAAACGTTGATAAATGTTTTGGGCTAAAAACGTTTTAGGGAAAAGGCATAATTAACAAGCTAGATTTAACTAGTCCAATACTTTTTGTTATTGTTGAGAGAGATCATAAGAAAAAGATTTTTTTAAAACATAACAAATTTTTTTGAGTCATCAACATCTTCATATCCGAGAGGAGATGTAAAGAAAAGTGTGTAGTTGTGTATGCTCTGCTGCTAGCCTGACTCAATATAAAAGCACCCTGATACCCTGTTCGTGTTAGAAAAGGGTTGAAAAATGACTAATTTTTATAATTTTGACTTGTGATGATTAATTAGTTTGTGTTTGGAGGAGGCTGTTGTGTGATTGTAATGAGTTTAGTTAAAATGTCAATGTCAAATGGCAATAATCAGGGTTAGAAAGGGAGTAAAGTGCATTTAGCTTAACGTCCGAAGAGCAGTTAAAAGTTGATAATAACTAGTTTAAATGTTAATGCCAAGATGTAATTGAGGTTAAAAGTGAGGGTGTAAAGGGTGCAGTTTTAAATGCAATTATCGCGACTGTCTTCCAAATTAGAAATTTATGTGTGCTTGCTCAAATGTGGCTTGAATCGGAATAATTAGGGTAGTAAAGGTCCTGCGGAGAGAATAAATGCCAAAATATTTGCAAAATTAGTGATGATATTTAATTTTATAGGTAAAGTGTTAAAAGTGATTGGAATAAGAATATTTAAAGGCATTCCGGAGGAATATGAATATGTAAATGGAAAGGCTATAAATAATTCCACAAGCTATTATTAATCAGGGATGAACTTGCTTTTATTAAGTTTTCGTGGAAATGCGAGTTGTTTGATTGTTGATTAGCTTGTGAGTGTACTGCCGACCTCGATTTTCGATTCCAACGAATTCCGAACCCTGTTTACTTGTGACTATTGTTTATTGAAACATTCGGAGCGTCATCGGACTGATGACTCATATCAGTATTCATTACTGACCATCCATAATAACGTACAAGATAATTGATAGGAGGAGGAGCAGATATTGCGTGGAGAAATCTGAGAATTTGTGTTAGCTTTCCAAATGTCATTGTCAAGTGGGTGCCGGAGGAATAAAACCGTCCACCTTTTGATCAGTGAGCTCTTGGGTGAATTGGGGCTTCACTGTTAACGTTTAAAAAGACAAAGTCTTCTCCAAGATGTTTCCCGCAGCTTCAAATGCGGACTTGCTTGGACATCAGTCTCCGTACGACTTTACGTCGGGGGAGAATGAAGGAAAATGGAGGGGGCTGTTTGTTACTGGTCTTAAAAAGGTAATTTCATAATTGGCCCACAAAGTTAATTGGTATAAGGCACTAATCCATATTCATTTGAATGTTTAGGTGATGAACTCCGTGGGGCATAATATGAAAGCCAAAGAAGACGCCTTTGAATACCTGGAGAAGCTAATCATTCAGTTACTGGGAATGATCTGTAGTCGACCTGCTCCTCATTCCGTTCAAGAAGTTCAAGATAAAATTCAGAAACTTTTTCCTCCTCCAATAGATGAGTGGGTGATTGATGTTGCGTCTTCGGCTGTGAAGCAAGGAAAGAGGAAGTTGGTTTTTCCAGTGGAGAAAATTCATCCCCTTTTAAAAGTAAATGAATTAAGCCCATTAATGGCAAACGTTTCTGTTCACTTGTGGACTTGGATTCTAATATTTTTTGATTTACAGGAAGCTGTGCAGCACAAAATTGATCAAAATGTGACATACTATATATGTGTCGTTTTAGAATATATCGCGAATGATATGCTGCAACATGTAGGTCTTGATTTTTTCTAATAAGATTATGAGAATTTAATTATTTAAGTAGGGCAATAAATGAGCCTTGTCTCTCGTCCTTAGGTCGTCCTTAAGTACGTTAAATTGAGCCGACATGGAGAGTTTTCCACTCAGGACATTCGAGCTGCCATGTGTTATGATAAGGTAGAACACAGTCATTATATAATGTTTCAGTTTCGGTGACTCCTGAACTAAGCAATTCCTGTTTGTTCAAATATTTAGGTGTTCTGTGACCTATTTAAACTTGGTGATACGTTTTCTGTAACGGAAGAAGTGGATGAACCCGCTGCAAGAAATTCGTTAACGTATGGTGAGGTTGTGGAGGATTTTATGCAGTGGGAAAGACAATATCTTCGGGATCTCCAAATGCTGCTAAAAGTTTTCCGGGAGCAGCTGGCTGATAAACTGGAACAAGAGAATGAAGTGAGTTTTTATTTAAATTAACATCTAATAATAGAATCTGTTATAATGTGAGTTGTTTAATTTCAGGACTTGGAAATGGTATTCCAATCGTTAGAGGACATTGCAGAGTTAACTGTTTCTCTTATCAGCCAAGTGGAGGACGTTGCAGAAATGACGGATTCTAATCAGACGCCACTGATTGGAGTATGTTTTCTGGAAACGGCGGAGGTACATTTAAATTATAAAATAAGTAGAAATAATACAAATTACATTTGATAATAATTCTCTTATTTGCTCTTTCATTTTAGAATTGGGAGTTTGAGGTTTACGACAAATATGCGGATGCCTTTGATTACGACTGTAGAAGAATGTTGGAGGAGCTCCTTTGTCGACCAGACATCGAAGTAACCGTTTCAACTGCAGGCCATGGATTTGTGGAAGCGGTTAAGTTTTACTTTCCTAAGCTTTTGTTGGAACCATTTTATCACTGTCGGCAATATTTTGACTACATTTCTGTAAGTTTTACTGGTCTTGGTTGTTATCTTAAGGTTTTGAGAGATGAAGATTTTTGACCCGACAAAATGTTTCCTTTTAGCTATTGTCAAAATTAACCGGTTGTTCAAAGGACAAGAACGACTTCGATCAAGCCTTGAGTGTTCTCAGGTAAATTTTCATCTTTGATCCTTTTCGTTCTCCATTAAGGGTAGTCAGATTCAAATTTATAATCTTGCAAGATTTTTAGCTGCAGATTAAAAACGGGTGATTTTAATCTTTTCGTCTGACCAACCCGATTAAAACGGGCACATTTAAATGCAT
>JAHZMU010002546.1:0-93698 GCA_027743725.1 Rambutsinella grinnellia | reverse complement strand
ATTTAACATTGTTTGAGCGCTTTTAGGTAACTTATTTCAGGTAACTTGCTCTTGCTTTTCAGCCGTTTGGGATCATCATTAACTTCAAACGACCATTCTTTCTAAGATGGCCTTCAAAGAAGTCATTGCATTGCACTAAAACTATTATACAAAATGAAATAAATTTTATCCATTGTCACAGCGTGTAAGACACTTAATTACTAGAAATTAAAAGGTTGGAAAAATAATGAAGTCGGTTATTTTCATCGATGTACAAGCTCCGGGAACATTACAAGTACAATCGGATTCCTCCGCTGCGAATCTACTCGAGGAATTTGAAAGCGGATGTGCATCTCCCTCTTCATTACATGGCTGCTTTAGTATCAGTTGGAATAGAATTTTTGTCACTGTGTCAAAATCAAGGACACCTGAGCCTACAAAGAAAAAATTCACACATGAATCAGTCTTTATTTACATACAAGCTTTTAAAACTTGTAACAAAATACACTAATAAATAAACTGCAAGGACTAGTTTCGGCATTGCATAACATTTTATAGTTTAAAAAATGCTTATTTATACTATTCCTGAAATCTGCTATCTTTTTCCGACAGACATCATCGTAAATTAGCCGCGTGTATCAATTTTTTTACAAATTAAATTTTACTGCTTTAATGCATTCTTACCATCAGGATCATTCTGCTTGATTAGTCTGGTGAGAGTTTTCTCATCCACATTTTTCAAGTCTGGGTTCAACTCGGTCAAAATAGTTGGAAGCTGTTCGCTTGAGATACCACCTTGGTGAGTACAACCGAGCAGCTTTGTCATCCCTGAATTGTCCAATTAATAATTATTTATATTCTTATATAAGATATATCATAACAGAATCGTAGAGAAGTATAAAAATGCTCACATTTTGGCCTTGTACATGTCTCTTTTTCAGTCTCCTGAAATTATGACACGCTTCATTAATAAATTTGTTTATGAAAATGTTTAAAAATTCGTAAAAGCTCACCATTTGATTTTAAGAAATAACAAATTATTGAGGAAACAAATCTCTTATATTCGAACTGCTATTTGCATGAAAGTCTTCCTGGTCACTTTTACTTTGATATTTTAACTTGTTCCGAGCAAATGTCACAAATGCATTGTATTTCTTTTGAAATATCTGCTGCTATTTCCCGAACCCTCCAAAATATTTACCAAATATCAATATCCTCAAACGGGAGTAAGTTCCTGACTGCGATTTCCACCGCACAAAGACCTCATCTATGACGTTCGGGAGTACATTCAACTTATAAAAACGGCACGCATAACGCACGTAGCCACGCAGCTATTTTCCACCCTCCTCTTCCCTTTCATGGTTTCATGTATAGTTTTTGTAGGCGTTTATTTTTGTTCCGTATCCCTCATAGTCTTCCGGGAGATCTCTCGAAACTTCAGTTGTTCACTTCCATCCTACTCAACTGCAATCTCTGACAAGCTGGATACGGTTCGTAAGTTTAAACTGCTATTTAGAGATATGGCGGAGCACACACATGTCCGTAAAGAAGAGAACGCTTTTTGAGTAATGTTGACTCGTAAACTAGCTCGTTAAACTAGCCGTATATCAATCAACTGGAAGTTATTGTAACTGTTATGGAGCCGATGCTTCCCACATTTCTCCTGACAAGTCAGCAAAAAGCTTCCTGTATTCTAGCCCAAATTAAACAAGCTCCCGTATAACACTTTTTTACTCACATAAACAGCAACAAATATTTCATTTTGGAATTGTGATAGGAAGTGTGAGCGAGGTTATTTTCGTTCAGAGGTCATAATTTTTCAAGTCGCTCCTTATCAAAGTACGCTTATTATCTTTCCTTGAGAAATCGAGGACTGATTTGCAAAGCTTGATGGACTCTATGCATTAGCACTATTTGCTCAAGAGCTGACCAAAAATGAATTGCATCCATAATAAAATAACTTTGTTTACATTTATTTTTATCAAATCATAATTCAAACAGTTTTTACACTGAAGGCTGTCATAAATCTCTGATGTTTAATGGTCAAATGCAACACGTTTTATTTATCAGATTTATTTACATCATTTAGACAGTTAAAGCAGCATATTCCATTGAACCAGTTAAAACAAGTCGTAAGACATCTCAAATATTTGCCAGAAAGTTTGCACTCATATAATATGTAGTTTTACTAATGAAGACTATATTTGCTCGGTTTGGGTTCAACGGCTTTCTGACCTGGTGAGATGGGAAGTCGTTAGTTTTTGGCGAAATAGTCATTACGTGTCATATATATGTCAACGTCAACCGAATGCGTGACGCTTTCAGTCATGTGCGGGATACCTGGTTGTAGATTTGGATGAGTAGTAGTTCCAAAATTAGCTAATATATCACGTCTAAAGGGGTGATATGATATATGAAAATTTATGCTAACTAGCTATATGTTTTCGGTTAGGAATGTGATATGAGTGTTGACAGAATGATAGTTTAGGAAACAACTTTATCAATATGAGAGAACGCTTTACATTTTGCTCATTCATAATAGTTTCGAAAACCTAAATCTGGGTGGCTGTCAGTTCATACATTGCATATGCGTTATGTTGTGTTAGAAATGTTATGATGGATGCTATTCTAAAATGAGGATGTTGGGAGAAAGAGAAAAAAATTTCAGAAGCAGCTATTGACGTAAAATAAAAATTAGTGCAAGCTCATTCTCTTTTAAACTAATCAAATATAAAATACTCGTGTAAAGTATTAGCGATTGGATGCGAAACATGAAAGCGAACTTTCATTTTAGGAAATAAAAACGGCTAACGGGGAAAAGGGGATCTGCATAACTATTTCACTATTTAGCACTATTTTAAACTTTACTGTCGCCGAAGCCATTAAAGCTATCAGACATTTTTGAATCAAAAATTTTTTAGTGATATTTTTTAATATGTCTAATACGGTTTAATTATTTTTTGGATAGTCGTTTTGGAAAACGTAAATGATTTCACCCCCAAGAATTTATGAATAACAAAGGTACATATCTGCAAGGCCTGAATATACGTTACATTAATCCACTTTCAGATAAGAATCCAGACACTTTTGAGAATTTAACCTTTGTGTAGAATTTTTATGCTGCCTTGTCCTCATGAGATTAACCAGATTTAATCCTCTTGAGTTAGGACAAGTTTTGATACACACTTTTCAAACCCAAATTCCCATGCATCTGATCTAATTATATTGTCAAAAAATGAAAAGTTGTTGAGATAAGCAGGTAAATATTTCAGCTTTTCAGTACAACACGTGCCTGCATTTGAACGGACAATGAGTCCAGACGAGGATAAATATGCAATTAAACGAGTTATATCTGAGGTGACCGTGTTTATTTTAACCATTATATTTTTTCCTTTCAAGCAATTCTTAGCTTCGTCTTAAGCTATTACTGAAGATAAAATTAACTTTTATCATGAAAGTTTTCTGCATAGTTTTATTATTTCTTGGCCTATTCAAGGCCAATGAAGTTGAAAGTGCAAAAGTTTTAATTTTTCACGCAGTTGCCAGTTACAGCCACCGTGTTCAAACATGGCCTATAGCGGAAGCGCTAGCAAAGCTCGGTCATCAAGTCACTTATATATCTCCATTTTATCCCAAAGAGCCAAACCCAAATATTACAGAGCTTGTCCCGAAGAAAATGGCCGACTACGTAGATAAATTCTTAAACTCTGAGTTTGATATAAATCTTCGAGTCAACCATCAAATGGCAAAATTGCATAATAATCTCTTCGAATTTGGATACGACAGTTGTGATGCCCTTCTCCAATCCGAGGAGTTTCAAGAGTGGCTCCAAAAGAATCACAAGTTTGACCTCTTCATTATTGATAACTGCTTATCCGAGTGCGGATTGGGATTAGCTAAACGCATGGGTGCTAAAACAATAATATTTAACACTGTTGTTAGCTTCGCTCATGAATACGACTCGATTGGATTTCATATGGAAAGCTCGTCCATTCCTGTTTTGGATACAACTCCACCGCCGACCCCAATGGGCTTTTTTGATCGTCTTTCTAATACCTTCATGGCTTTCATTTGGAGCTTCAAACATTACTTTTACTGTAATGAAATCACAACTTTATTAAGAAAAGGACTGCATTATCCCGATTTGCCATTTGTTCGAGATTTGTTGGCAAATGTTAGCTTGATTTTCCATACTGGAGATGTGGTAACCGACCACCCCCGAAGCTTTCCCCCATTAGTGGTCAATGTTGCAGGGATCCATTGCAGAGATTCAATGAAGGCTCTATCAAAGGATTTAGAAATGTTTATAAATTCCACAAACCACGGACAACAAAATGATGGGTTCGTCTACATCAGTCTGGGTTCTTTAGCAGTTTCCTCAAACCTTCCAAGTAATATCAAAAAAGTATTCTTTGATGTGATAAAGGCATTTCCAAACCTAAAATTCTTGTGGAAATGGAACGGAGATTTTCCAACCGATATTCCTGAAAATTTGTATCTGTCAAAATGGTTTCCTCAAATTGATGTCATGGGTAAGCTGTAGTTGTAAACAAATAAGAAGACAATAAATATCGGAAAGTTTCATGTTGCCCCAATACCGTTTATTTGAAGGACACCCTAAAATCCGAGCGTTTGTAATGCAGGGAGGTCGCCCAAGCACCCTTGAAGCGTTATACAATGGAGTACCGATGATAACATTTCCAATTTTGGTAAACTGGATTTACCATTACGAAACAAATGTTTTTGCTCGTCTCTCAATTGGAATTAAATGTATTAAATTTTTCTATAACCATGTAGGGTGATCAAGATGTGAATGCTAACCGCATGGATGAAATTGATGGAACCATTAAATTGGAAATTGGAACAGTTACTTATGACAAGTTTAGGGATGCTGTGGAGAAAGCTGTGTATGATCCAACGTAAGTTGAACAATCCACTCTCCATTGTAAATGAATTGGCAAAAAATCAAAGAGTAAAATGTTTATTTAGTATAAAGGCTCGGATAACAAAGCTCCAGAATATCTTCTTAGACCGACCCATGACTCCAGTGGAAACTGCTATATGGTGGGTTGAATACGTTTTAAGACACGAAGACACGTCTCATTTGCGATCAAGCAGTTATTCCCAGCCTTGGTTTGTTAGACGACAAGTGGATGTCTGGGCATTTTTGTCAATTGGGATATTCTTGGTAATTACTAGTATTGTACTTGTTTCGTTCAAGCTGATAAATATTCTCACGGCCAAAAAGCCAGTATTACAGAAACTAAAAAGTACCTAAAGTAAATATTTTACATTGTACGAAGTTTTATATTTTTAAAATAAAGATTTTACTTGTAATGATGCCCGCAGAGAAAACAATTGGTTTGTTTCTGTCGATTAATTGAAGTTAGAACAGAAAATGCTATCATTACCGCACTGACATTGTTATCCATATTCGCTCATCTCCTTTTTGCACGCAAGTTATAAAACACCTTATAATATTTGTAGTCAAAATTGCAAATGCTTTTAACCTTGAGTGTGATTGACAGTGGCCGGCCATGTTTCTGAAAAAAAAATTCAAGATGAAGTTCCGATTTTTTCCACATTTTATGCACATCATTTTCTAGGTTTCTTTTAGTTGCATTGAGTGCTTGAACAACTGCATTTTTCTAGACGGCATCAGTGGACGCTTGAGTATGTATATGAATGAATATGTGCTGGAAACCATTTAGGTCTCTAAGTTTGCATTTACAAGTTTAAGTTTATTGTAGAGGAAGACGTAGGTTTACAGGACAATTTCAATTTGTACAATTCAACACCCACCTCTTCATTTATATGCAACAAATTTCGTAAGATTCTTTTTTTGCACAAAGCTACATACTTCTCTCCACTGCGGATTAATTTTGTCTTGCGTAACAGCATCTTCTACTTTTTCATTCTTAGCAATCATGCTTTATGAATTAATCATAATTGTTGCTGACCTCTAGTGTATGCTTCTACGAGTCTACGAGACAGTAACATCCAACATAATGAGAATATTCCTCTCCTCAAGGTCATTGTAGTAAAAACTAGGCTTTTTTACGAATTCTGGTCACTTATCTCATTTTTTTACTTTTCCTATTTCTGAAAATGACATTGTAAAGCAGAGAGCGATATGATTTGTTAGTCAGTACCTTAAATTAAGCTCGTGAACCGCACCAATCCGAAATTCACCTAATAACCGATGATTTTCGTCGTTTAACTTCCAGCTTTATTAAAATAATCAGCACTGACCAGAAAAAATGGCCTTTATCATAACCAGTTTTTGTGACTACGACTGACCTCTCATATTTCGAATATGATTAGGGGACATGAAAAATGGAGTAGTGAAGGCAATCCACTTTTATGCATCTTGACGCTTTGACCGACATGCTAACGAGAGCTGTCCAGTGCCGTGTCCAGCCAGTCTCACTCTGGATCTGTTCCTCTGCAGGTCTAACAAGTTAACTCGCAAGCGGAAGCTAATTTTTGCGGAAGGAATAATTAATTAAGATTTAAAATGGCGAAAGCAATTCTATCGTTGTTTGCAACACTACTAGTGTTAATCCTAATCGATGGGGGAACAGGAGAAAATATTTTATTTTTTCACCCCATCTCCACCTACTCTCATAGAATAAGTGTGTGGCCTCTAGTGCAGAAACTAGTGGGCAAAGGTCACCAAATCACATTTATTTCTCCATACCCCAGCAAAACTCCACTCGTCAATGTGACTGACATTGTTCCAGAGCCAATGTCCAGCTTTGTCATGAAGTATATTCATAGTGACTTGGATATCAGCAAGAGAGTTGATGGAACAATGGCTCTCCTCCAAGACACTGCTCCAATGGCTGGAGGAATGACATGCGAAATGTTATTTGAAAGTGCTGAGATTAAAGACTGGCTTGCAAAAGATCCAAAATATGACCTGGTTGTCGTCGACTGGTTCGTTTCCGAATGTGGTTTAGGCCTTGCCTATAAATTCAAGGCGAAGACCATGTTTTACGCAGCGGCTGTCATGATCCCTGGCTTCTACGAACTCTTTGGGATTGTTCCAGATACAGCAAACGTTCCAGAGTTTGATCATCATTTCACTACCCACATGACATTTTGGGAAAGAGTAGTGAATACTTTGCAGCCATTAGTATGGAGTTATAAAATGGCCGGGTATTATGATAAAATCACAGATCTCCTCCGGACAAAGTTGGAAATTCCTGATATGCCCCATGCCAAAGAATTGGCAAAGAATACCTCGTTAGTTATGTGGAGTGAGGAGGTTTTGGATGGATATCCAATGCCAATCACCCCGAATTTTGTGAGGGTTGCAGGAATGCATTGCCAAGAGAAAATCAACCCACTTCCAAAGGTAGACATTTATGATTTGCAAAAGCATAAATTTTACAACTTGACTATATCACATCTCATGTATGTTTCGTAGGAATTGTCAACCTTCGTGGGGAAAAGTTCACAAGGATTCATATACATCAGTCTTGGAAGCGGAGTAAATCCCAGTAATTTACCATCGCATTTCCAAGATACATTCTTCAATACAATCAAGAGCTTCCCTAACATTCAATTTGTTTGGAAATGGAGTGGAAGCAACAAAACGGATAAAATCGAGAATCTTCATATTGGAGAATGGTTTCCGCAACAAGATATCTTAGGTTTGATCACTTTTACTTTATCCTGATTTAAATATTTCGGTTTATCTTTTTTATTTAAAATTTAGGACATCCCAAGCTGCTAGCTTTTATTACTCAGGCAGGAAAGCCAAGTCTTCAAGAAAGTATTTGTCACGGTGCTCCAGTTCTAGCGATGCCAGTTATGTGTGACCAAGATGCAAATGCTGAACGTTTGCGCGAGCTGGAAGTAGCAACTGTTTTAGACTTTGCAACAATAACAGAAGAATCTTTCCACCACGCTATAGATGAGATGATATCAAATAAGAAGTATGCCTTGAAACCTGCAAAATAATTGCGAATTTTTTAAAATAAATAATAATTAACTAAAACTGTTAACTTTCAGGTATAAAGAAAATATGCTCAAGCTCTCCAAAAAGTTTCATGATCGACCAATGAAACCAGCCGACACTGCGCTTTGGTGGACAGAATATGTTCTACGAAATGATGACACTGCCCATTTGAAATCTTTGTCAATCAACACTTCTTGGTACAAGCGACGATCATTGGATGTCTGGGCCTTCATATTCGTTGGAGTATTAACTAGCATGATAATGGCTTCGTATGCAATCTTGCTTATATATAAATTCACTTCAACTAAAAGAAAGATGAAGGGAGAATGAAACAGTTAAAAGAGATCTTTAAGTCAGCAAAATTATTGACAGGAAACAGTATTGAATTAATTAAACATGCAATTTTTAATGGAATAACCAATAATAAAATCATACAAATTGGTTGAGAACTAAACACGAATAATTTTAACACGTGATATTATCTAATTTTATGATAAACTATCTTTGTTAACTTGCGATAATCTTCCTCAGGTGGCAGAGTTAATGGATCAATTTGCGTTATATCGTCTTTTGCATTAGGCCGGGTATTGGTTGGACTAGAGGTGACTACTCTTGAAGATCGTTCTCCTCGCCGGGGCCCGATAACAACATCTGCATCAAGATCCTTTATCTCCTTTGGTTTGGAGTCCTTCTCGGTTTTGTCCTTGTCTTTGTCACTTCCCTTCGATTTGAATAGGTTATCCATATCAGGCATTTCTATGGCATGCATTATGCGGAAAATTAACGTTAAGGTTTCGTCCTTTATTAGAGGGTCTTTCGTGATCTGGAATTCAAAATAATTTATAAATTTAAGAATAATAAGAGAAAGATCAGCTTTTCATATGCAAACAGAAACTTACCTGATGAGCCCAATCTAACTGCATTACTCCTTCCATTAATAGTAGACTTCCTGGTTGTAACGGCATTCGAATGTAATTAAATTCTGGTCCCTTCCTTTTCAATTCCAGGATTCGCATTTCCCCTGTAAAAGTTTAAAATGTAATGCGTTTATTCATTTGTCATTTCCAACACAAATCAAATTAAAAACTCACCAAGAGTTACAATTGCTATCGGTGGGTTGCTACCATAAGCAGGTAGATTGTCGGAATGCCACGAATTCCAGTCATGCCCGTGCCGGTATAAATCCAAGGAGCAAGCATTAAACTCGTGATTTACCATTGCATTGATTCTAAATAATTAAGAAACCATTTTTACTTTAATTTTTGGTCACACATTATTATGTCTTGGTAGTAGTCGTCTAGTGTCATACCTATGCAGTTGGTCGAGTACTTCAGGGGGCCAGTCTTCACATTTTTCCATAACCATTCCATTGTGAGTGAAATCACAGGGTCCCAACCAAGAAACAAGTCGGTGAAGGTAGCGCCAGTGCCCAGCTATAATCTTTTGCTTTTGATGCCATTTTACATGTCTTCTGATTGAGCGGAACATTCTCTAAATAAACATTTAAAAAATGTCAAGACAGAATACTTCGTGTAATTTCATTGAAAGCTTTCAAATTCCTTACGTCATTTCCTTCTTCAGTCACAAACTTTGGCCAGTATCTCATGATTGAAAATCCTAAATTTGATTCGCTTAAACAAATCTCGCCACCTTCGTTAATAAACCATTCCGGTATGTTGACACACGGGGCCGTGCTTGGAATCGGAAGTATAGCCATTGCTCTAGGCGGCTAAAAACGTAACAACATAGAATTAGCCCCTAAAACTCTTATCCATACTCATATATAAATTTTTACCCTAAGCTCAAGTTCACCAGACTCAGGTCCATCTGCTCGACGCCTAGGCCTTGGAGGTGGACCCACCGGAACAACAGAATACGATTCTCTTGGAGGAATAATATAAGTAGGGTCTTTTGAGGAGTGCTTAATCTTCGCTTGCTGCCGTAAGAATTTCAGATCATCTTCTGTATCTTTGATATGCTCGGGATATCCACTTGCTTCTAATTTCTCATATTCCTTCTGAGCCTGATTCTCGAACTGTTTGTGGTCTGGATGTTTCGACCCATACCCGTACGTACTGCTATCAATCTTTAAGTCTGAAGGCGGTGGCACCTTTTGATATGGAAGTTCGGGGCCTTCCTTCAATGCTTCTGAAACTGATGCTCCCTGCCTGATTATTTGAACTTTAATTGGACCGCTGGGATTGGGTGAGTTGTTGGATTGATCGTTGTTAGTTTCAAAGTCAATTGGAACAGGGTTCTGCTTGCTTTGCTCAGACGAATCTGTGGCTTTTGATATGTCTGGCACAGGATACGCTTGAAGCTTTTGCAATCCTTCCAATTTTTTATATGCTTCTGATCGCAGAAAAGCTACTTCTTTTTCCTCCTCATCCTTCTTCCGTTTCTCTTCTGCCCTGATTTTTTGCATCTTTTCCTCCGCAAACCGCAATTGTTCAACAGCATCACGTACTCTGAAGTCCAAAAGAAATTAATTATAACAAACCAGTAACATCGTATTTGTAATTTAAAAAGTAATTGAATTCAATACCGTTTGATATCACCGTGTTCTTGCAAAAATAACATTTTTCTGCGCATGAATATCAGCTTGTTTTCATCAGTCAAATCTTTGCTCAGTATAGCCAACTCCAGAGAAGCAGCCGCACCTCTTTGATCCGAAGGGTATCTTTGATAGCAAATGTCAAACACGTGCGAGTACAGAGATGCATTTCCTTTATCCTTCCTGATAGCTTTTCTGAGCACAGTTAGCGCTTTATCAGCCTTTCCTTTTTCCTGTAGAAATATTTAAACATCTTGTTATTACAAACAGCTTGCAAATTCAAATTAATTTTAAACCTGCATTCACTCACCTTAAACAAGTATCGAGAAAACTTGTTGGCAAACAAAGAGTATTCGCTGGGAGCTTTAGCAGCAGCTAAATATTTCTCATAAAGTTCTTCCAAATCTTTAAAATTAGATGCCCTTCTTTCCAAATCGATAAACTGCAACTTTGCATCCAAAAAATTCGGAAACCAATGCAAAACATGTTGGATCAGTTTCCGGCTTTCATCCAAATTCCCTTCAACAACATTAATTCAAAGAAGTGATTAATTTCCTAAATTGGTATTACTTAAGCAAGCGATGGAATAAAAAGGTTATAACAAAAATAAAGAATTTAAAGCGGTTTAGATTGAGATTAGCGGAGAATTGAGCAATTGATTAAAGTAGTGGTTAAATTATATCGTAAAAATCCCCTGAATAGTATTTAAAATAAAAATAATAAGAAAAAAACTGATAACGTAAATTAACGCATACCCAACTCTTCCTCATATGCTGCCCACTGAAGCCTAATAATCGGCTTCTTCGCACAATGGATAATACACGCACGTCTATAAATGTCACGAATAGTTTCTTGCCATCGAAAGCAAGCTTCCGGAAATGTTGGTATACTTATCAACGATGTAAGTTCCGCTGAAGAATTAGCAAGGTTATTATCAGAATCTCCGGACTTGTGTGGCAACGTGTTGTTGCCACACAAGTCTGGCCGATGACGTTCACTTTCTTGAGCTCCCTCCGATTGACCAACCTTCTTGTTCTGTAGACTCAATTCACGACTAAATTCGTTCATATCAATCGTGGAAAATATATTAAATACGAAGTTGTCGTTGTTTTCCAAGAAGATGACTTTGTCGATTAACGAATCCACTGTGGTCTTCAAATCCCTTTCTTCATCTTCAGAAGCTACGATCTTATCGATGATTCCCTCCAGAGTATCCTTAACGTCTGCTATTATGGCTTCTTCTTTCTCCGTTTCCTTTTGTGAGACCAGCTCCTCGTTAATTTTACTTTTTTGGACGTGCACGGAAATATTCATATCCTTAGTATGTTCCTTGTGGTAGGTTTCGACATAACGAGCGTATTTTGCCCAGAATTCCTCGTAATTAGCACACGAGATAAGGCAACGTTCAAAGAGAAGAACTATTCGGTCATGATTTTTCTCTTCTATCTCGAAATTCAGATATTCTTCCCAATTTCTTAGCTGGAATTTGTCAAGTGGCTTGGTGTGGTAGTACGGTCGCTTAATCTGCAATATGATATGAACAAAAAATGTACAATTCGTAAAAACAACATAACGCAATTAATTTGTCTACTACAGAATATTTACCTTATCCTCAAATATCCACCTTTTATTCACCTCCTCTTCACATTTATCATGGAGGGAAGTCAATTGCTTAAGTATCTTCGACTTCGTATAATCCATCAGCTTGTCCTCTGGCTTCGATGTTTTTCTAATCTCTCCAGGCTCAACTTCCGGTTCAGCTTTATAACGAAACCCAAACTTCTTACAGCCCTTCTTTCGCATCGCTTCATAATTATCGTATTCCAGAAAAACTCTTGGATGGTGATCCCGAATTAGTTCTTGAACACTGTAACAAATAGATATTCACATTATTGACGTTATATTTCATTTAGACTTCATCTATATGAAAGTTAAAAAAATTAAGCAATCCAAGAACTCACTTATCCCAGTGACGATTATACAGTCTTGTAGGTACTTGGAGGAGTCGTCGATATAGACTAAAAGCCTTTTTCAGTCTTTTGTTTTCAGTTTCCCATAGAATAAACGCTTCCCATAACGGATCACTCCTGAATTCCATTCCACATGAATTTAAGGCGCGTTGAAATTCCCTAAAATTAATTTGAATTAATTTGAAGTTCAAGCAATATATATGTAACATATAATATGTTAGTAAATTTAAACACCGACTCACCTTCTAACCATAATTTCAAAATCTGGCTGATGAGCATTAATTTCCTTGAACATGGCTATATAGCTTAACCACAGGTCAACAGATAAGGGGACAAATTCTAGTCCCTTGTCCAAGATTGCCAGGGCCCTGAAAGTGAATATTTACGTTAGAAGAATAGCTCCCCTACTAATCGGCTAACAAAATTAAAACCAAAGCACTCACCGTCCATGATAATATGACTTCTTTTCCAGCTCCGAATATCTTTTCCAATACCCAAAACAATACGGAAATAGTGGCAAAAATGCACTATAAACGCTGCGACATGCTGGAAGGTTGTCCTAAAATTAAAAGACAAAATATTAATACCTTGATGAATGAGCATGTAAAAATTAGCAGAATTTTTCTTCAATTAAATTTTCTTACTATGTTTTCCACATATTGAATTAGATAAATCCATCTGTCAAAATCATGCGGATCCTCCTTTACAAACGCCCAATATTGTTCCAGGTTCGTGTCAACAGTAATCCCGAGCTCTTCTGGTCTTGTAGAGGCTACAACTTCCATCGGGAGGGGATCATAGATGACCTCCACATCCGGTTGACTTTCAGGCTCTGCCTCACGCCTTCTTCTCTCCGCAGCAGCCTGCGCAGCCGCTCTCGCCCTCTGAGCTAATCTCGCCAGTTGTATATAATCTTGATCGTATTCAGTCGAGTCTTCATTATCAATTAATTGTCCAAATTCCAATCGATGTTGGCCATACGGATTATGTTGTTGCGAGTAGTAGTATAGCTGATCAGCATTATCTTTATAGTAGTCCGTTATAGATTGCAAAACATCAGTGTCAGCTTCCTCCACAATCTTTATGGTGCCATCAACCTCAGTCGTTAAATTGTTTGCCAGAGGAAGAACATCAGTCCTTATCAAAAGTGGCGGATTAATTTGCTCCACTTCCCCATTATCCAGCTTTCTCTTTTTCGTCTTCTGAATTCCCAGACTCTCATAAAACTCATCTGCCTCAGGATCATCTTCCAGCACAGTATCACCCGTATCCATCGCCTCATCCTCCTCCCCTTTCCCCTTCCTATCATCAACGACATCACACCTCCTCAGTGGAGCCCCAGACCCACCTCCAATCACCCTCACCAACTCCGCAACACTTAAGTCATCCGGATTGATCTCCTTCTTCTCCTCTTCATCTTCCTCTTCCGCCTTTCTCTTCGACTTCTTCTCTTTTTTTCTACTTGACTTCTCTTCCGCCTTCCTCTTCTTCGATGTCTTCGACGCTGATGACGACCCTGCCTTCTCTTCCTTTTTCTCTTTCACAACTTTTATCTCCGGATCTGATGTACACTCCAACTCCTCCACAACCTCCACTTCCGGCAAGCTCCCTAACGACTCCGTATCATCTTCCTTTTCCTTGCTCAAAGAAGATATAGGAATTGCATAGCCATAACTGCCCGTGGCTAAGATAAGCGCTGACCTGTCAATTTCTCCTCCAACCGTCTTCAACAATCCACTCTCCTCCGTGGGCTGGACAAAAGAGTGCTTCAAATGAACAATGCCGTGTTCGGCAAGCAAAGGTTTCTTCTTTCTTCCCATCACTCATCTAAATTATTTCTAACTAATTACATAATCCTAATTAAACTAATTGTTCACTTTTTTCTCCCAACTTCTCTCATCACCTGTGCGGCAGCAGTGCTTTCACTTTTCCTCTCTCAAAGCAATGAAATATCATCATTCACATGTAAACATTAGACATTTAACATGGAAAGGTATGGCGTTAGACTTTCATCATATCCTGCACGTGTTAATCACTTAACACGGGTAGGATATGACTTGATAGTGAAATAATAGGAGACGATCTTTGTTGATGTGTTTACCAAAAGCATGCAAGAAACTTTTTCGTTAACCGCCAAGAAAGAGGAAAATAGCAGAGTAGAGAGAAAAAGAGTTGAAGTTTTTGGTGTGAAATGTGATTGAAACATTTAAATTGTGGTTGACATTTGGTGTTTGGTTTGTTTTAAAGATTTGCTAATATTTTAGAGGTGCAGTTAAAAATTTGAAGTGGGGTTAAATGTTTAGTGCGAAATGGGAAAGATAAAACGGAAAGGGAAACAGGTGGAGGCACCACAACCAAGGAAAGTGGCCAAGGGAAAGGCTAAGAAGGTGATTGAAGAGGTTGAAGAGGAGGAGGATGAAGAATGTGTTTTTACGGATTCTGAGCCTGAAACGGAGGTAATGCTGCTTCCACCAAAACCTCTGCAGACATCCAATTCCAGAACAGGAGGGACTGCTAAGAAGCCCCCAGGAAAGGAGTTGAAGAAACCTCCAGCAAAGAAGGCGAAGCCAAAGCCAAAGGAGGTGGAAGAGGAAGATGAAGAACAGGATTCTGAGTCGGAAACTGAGCTAATACCACCTCCACCTAAATCCGTGCAGACTTCCAAATCCAAAACAGGAGGTACTGCTAAGAAGCCGCCAGGGAAGGTGTTGAAGGAACCTCCAGCAAAGAAGGCGAAGGTGAGGTCAAAGGAGGTGGATGAGGAAGAGGAAGAACATGTTTTTACGGATTCTGAGTCTGAGTCTGAAACGGACCTAATGCCACCGCCACCTCCACCTAAACGCATACCGCCGACTTCCAAATCGAAAACAGGAGTTACTGCTAAGAAACCGCAAGGAAAGGAACCGCCAGCAAAGAAGATGACGAGGACGAGGTCAAAGGAAGTGGATGAGGAAGATGAAGAAAATGCTTTTGCGGATTCAGAGCCTGAAACTGAAAATGAGCCATTGCCTCCTCCACCTAAACGCATGCCATTGGTTGCCAAATCCAAAGCACCAGAAAAAGCTATGAAACCATCAATAAGGAAGAAATTCGTCGCTCACTTAAAGAAACTTGCTAGTTCTAAAGAATCATCGTCGCAAAAGCAGGTGGCAAAGAAAGATCCAAAAGTTGATGGAGTTTACGGAAGGGCTAGATGTTATCATCAGTTGAAGCATGAGATGTTGGTATGATTAATAAGGATTTGCTCTTTTTCTCATTTTTACTGTGTAAACTTGTTACAAAAATTTAAAATTTTGTATATTCCAAATAGGTACCGGTAATGGCCACTTGGTTTATCCGACACCACCTGGAAATACTGCTGGATCCGGAAGAACTGGATGATACTATGGCTATGGTAAGTCTTAGCGAGGAAAAGGAAAGCCGACGCAATCCCAATACCATCTTTGAGAATAGTGAAAACGAAGACCCTGACGATGATGACGACTCCGCTTTCAGTAAAACATCTCATGAAGACGACTGGCGGCGTGAGGAAGATGAAGAATCGGATTAGAAAGGTAAGGACGCCGTATTTATTACGGTTTATCAGACTTTTGTTGATTAGTGAAAGAGTGATTTATTAAGGCAAAAGGGACTCATAGTTAACCAGGTTAACTTAACCTTTAACTGATTAGGCTGTTGTCGTGTCGCATTTCGGTTGTATTTTGCATGCTAGTCCCGACCAGTTCTTCTAGTTACCTTGGTCCCGACCACCCGAGCATAACCCGACTTTTCAGAATTTTCATGGTCCAAGCATCCAGAAAGCACATAGAAAGGGTGCATAAAAAGCTGTGGGGTTTTTGTCAGCTGCTTACAACGCAGGATAGATAGAAAAGCCAACTACTTGAAATCGTTTACTTCTTGAATCTAACGAAATTTAATTTAACTGAAATATTTTTAAGAGTCAATTTTTGATTACATTTCGCATTCGCATTTTAGAAAATATATCGGAAAGATTTAATTGGTACGACTATAATATTTTGACATTTGACGTTAGAAATATCAAATTCCCTAATATTCAATTCCACTGAAATTTTTTAAACTACATAAAAATAGAGAGAGGCAGGCTTTATTTAATTTTCAAAGCGTGCAAACAAAGTAACGATTGATTGTGTCATGTAGGATTTTATAAGAAGTAAAAACGGTGCATTTAATGTGATTTTTTATTTAATTTTATTACAGGTGGAGGCGGTGGTAGAAACTGGTATTTTTATGGATTAACTGGATAGAAATTGTAAATAAGTGAAATTAATTTGAATTAAAGCATGTTAAAAGAGTTAAATGTTAATGTGTGAGGAAATGAATAGAAAAACGTGAAAATCAATGCGTAGCTTTATGTGACGTTAGATGTTTTGTGAAGTGCAGCAATTATGTTGAGTTAATGAAATAAAGTAACACTCGTAAACGTGTTTGTGTTTAAATTAAATTAAAGCTTAGTTTTTGTGCGTTTTTTCTTCATAGAAGTAAGAATGAAGTTGACGAATTTGCTGAGTTTAGTTTTAGTGATTAGTGTTTTTAATGTCGTTAGTGGGGCAGTAGCCCATAGTCATAGTCATAAGCGTAGTCCGAGTCCGAGTAGGGAACGCGAAGCTGATGGAGCGTATAGTCCAAGAGATATCAAGCACCAAGATGGAGATGGGCAGCATAGGTCGGAATTTGACCATGAAGCTATTCTGGGTATGTCGTGGGGGATGAGGGACTTGTCAAATTGGAGCAATTGGAATTGAAATGTTATTGTCCTTTTAGGGAGTGCGAGGGAGGCGGAAGAGTTTGATGGTCTGCCACCAGAAGAGGCGAAAGAACGACTTAAAGTGCTTGTTGAGAAGATGGATCTAAATAAAGACAAAACAGTGGAAAGGGGTGAACTGAAAGCGTGGATAATGCGGTCATTTAAGTAAGTTATTAATAGCGTACTGTGTGCTGTGATTATTTGATTGGTGTGTTAACGGTTGATTTTGATTGTGTAAAGAATGTTGTCTGAAGAAGAAGCAGCTGAAAGGTTTGATGAAATCGATGAGAACGAAGATGGGCATGTGACATGGCCGGAGTATATTGAAGAAACGTATGGAGTAAGCGATGAAAATTCGGCTATTCCACTTGAGGATTTAGAAGAGCAAAGAGTAAGTAAAATAAACTGTATCATTTTGATTGAGTTCATTTGAATTTGAAGAGGATGTTGATGATAACTTTGATGATATTTAATATAGATGTTATCGGATGATAAGGTACTTTTCAGAGCGGCGGATAAAAATCATGATGGTCATTTGGACAAAAAGGAAATCCTGTCCTTCACTCATCCAGAGGAAGATCCAACAATGCTCCCCATTATCTATGAACAAACGTTGAACGATAAAGATGCGAATCATGATGGATACATTGATTTTAAAGAATACATTGGAGATAGGGGTAAATAGTGCATACTATAATATTGATTATATTATATTCGCATTTTTTAGAAAGGATAATAATTAAGGGCTGTTTGTCACTAAAAACTTTCAGGCAGGGAGAAAGACAAGGAATGGCTTGAAACTGAAAAAGACAGATTTGACAACGATTATGACAGAAATAAAGATGGCCTGTTAGATCGTCATGAAATACTCTCATGGGTTGTGCCAAGTAATGAGTAAGTGAATTCCAATTCCAAGCAATGTAAATGTACTTCCAAACTGTTAGATTGAATATGTGATTGAAATGCGTGGTATATTCTTTTTGTAGAGAAATAGCGGATGAGGAAGTTACTCACTTGTTTGGAGCCGCTGATGACGATCACGACGATGTACTAACCTACGATGAAATCCTCGACCATCACGATGTGTTCGTTGGCAGTGAGGCTACCGACTATGGCGAGCATTTACAAAATCTAGATAGGTTTAAGGATGAACTTTAATTTAAGCCGCAATGCGGCTGCCGCATTTAATTTATGCTAATATACTCAGTCAATTTCAGTAATGAGTTGATAAGTTCTTGTTTCTTCAGTATTTGCTTAAAGTTTTTAAGTCTTGAAATGAAAAATATGTATCTCCTATTAACCTGATTTTGTTCAATATTATTATGCTACTTAATTAGAGACACATCTCCCTGGACTGAATAATAAACTTTTTACTGGCGAGTTTAAGAACCCATTAATATTACAGTCGTTGTTAATTCTAAAGAATTAAATGTCACAACATTTTTGCTAGATTTCGCTAAGTAAGCGCTCATGTAAACTGAAAAATGGACAATATAAAACTCTGAGAACTTGTAAGTAGATACTCTCTCATATCATATTTTCGATTTATGACTCGATGTCTAGAAATACAATCGATGAGCTTGCAATTCAATGCATATTATCAATTACTTACATTAGATATGCGTATGCGTGGCAAATATTTCTCTGATAGATTATGATTATAGTCATATCGATTTGGTTTGAAACTATAAAGGAAATATTTTGTTCATAGCCATCTTCATTCATGTAGCAATTATTGGACTATATGGAAGCAATAAATCTATTTAGCAGCGACAGTGACTGTGTAATTAAGCTGGTGGTTCGCTACACCACAAAAGTTCTGTTTTAGCTTTCATTTATGGCATTTATAATTAGAAAAGTTACAAGTTTTCTCACTGAAGGATTCTCTTGTACTGTAACGATTTTCTGTAGGATTTCACAAGTAAGATACATATTTGAATATTGAATTTGCGAAATGACTAAAACTACCCGAACCAACAAGCAAAGAAGAAAATTATAGAAAAAATATTCCGTTCACTTCACATTTCTGTCTAGCAAGTCTTCCTACATGCATCCCAAAATACTTACTTTTCTCATACATAATCTTGATCTTTCTACAGGTGAAAGTCCTGTCTACATTATATTATCTCACCTACATCTTTTCTCCGTTGAAGCGTCACGACAAGCAATCAATCGCAATATTTTATCACAAGCGAAGCATTTTATTTATGAAAATGTGTGAACGAAAGCGAAAGTACAGGAAAGGAGTAAATGCATGCAGAGTTCTCTAAATTAAAAAATGAGTAATTACTGTTTAGCCATAGATAAGGTGAGTTGATAAGCACATGCATACACTATGATAGTACCCAAACTAACCTGTTAGCAATTTCCTTGTAAATGTTTTTCTTTATAGGCGTACATGAATTAATTGATTATGATTACTACAATGTAATTAATGCATTTCATGAGAATTGATTGTATGAAATTAAACAAACGCTAATCTGAATCGAACAAAGCGGAAAAGCATACCTTTGCATGGCATTTTGTGATTGCGAGTGTTTCACTCAACAGATTTTTTCCTATTGAGATTGTGATAAAAAATCATCGTATGACTACAAAGAAAGGTGTTTCAATCTTCAAACAATAGAAACATGCTCATCATTTTACATAAAAAACTCCTTCAACAAAGATGGCTCATGTAAAAGAAAAAGAGCTTTTACAAGTGCACAGGTAGTAGAGCCATGAAATGATCATAAAATACTAGAGGAATTTATAACACGTAAAAAGCAAAGGTTTACAAGCCAAGTTTTAGCATCACATCATCATCACATACGTGGTAAGCACGTTCATTACTTTCTGGCAGCTGCTCCTGTTTCTTCGCTAACACAAACACGTCAAAAAATTGTTGAAACCTGAATTTATATTTGATAAAAAACATACCTGTCATGTCACTTACTATTTCAGCTCAATTTGAGCTGACTCACAAGAATATTGACATAAAATGAGGGGAATAAGGACAAGAAGAAATTTATGAGGAAGTATATTGATTGGAAATCGCGAAAAAGTGTCAAAGTGTGGGTTTTACATCGACGAGTTTTTGCAGACGTTGGCTTTAAGGTAAATAAGCAGAGTTTGCGAAAACTGCTCCAGATTTTTTAGTCTACATCTGCTTTTAGCAAGTTGAATTGAAAGGAGGATAAAGATTTTTAAAACCGGAAGAGTGATTCTTAAAAAGTTGAACGATTTTGGTTTATTTGCGTTATAAAAATAGAAGGAGGTTGAAGAGAGACGAGGGAATATTTTGTGGGCCATTTTGTGTAGATAAAATCACATATTTTTGTACGAAAAACTGACTAAAACTCTCATAACTTAAGAGGTAAATGAGAGCAGAGGCTTAGGTCGAGAATATTTTAATGGGAAAAGTATGATATAATAGTTTTTTGATGTGTTTGTTTACGTAGCCAAAAAAGGAAACAGCTGCATGGAGAATTCGGACTCGGAGCTGACATCGTGAGTGATCGAGAGAAAGGGACCGGTGAAGCTTACGAGGAGCTGTGTAACTGGCTGTTCTACTTTCCTTAGTCAAACCAAACCAGAGTTTGAGTCGTCATAGTCAGAGCGTGGAGCATTTGGATAAGTCATTTGAGCTGTTCGACTGGAGAAAGCAGAGGTTCCACACTTGTAAGTTATGTATAAAGTGGTGTAGAATATGCAATGACGACCTACATACTTCCATCCCGTATC
The DNA here is from genome assembly GCA_027743725.1 of Rambutsinella grinnellia. Classification (NCBI taxonomy): domain Eukaryota; kingdom Metazoa; phylum Arthropoda; class Collembola; order Entomobryomorpha; family Entomobryidae; genus Rambutsinella; species Rambutsinella grinnellia. The sequence goes on along the minus strand of JAHZMU010002546.1, from coordinate 72,741 downwards.
CTAATCCTTGAGTGGAGAATGTGGTATAGAAAGCTCCTAACCTAGTTCCAGACTGGAAGTTCCAGTACTTTTCCTGAAGCTGTAGTAGTGGGTGCTTTGTACACGTAGAATAGTGAAATTCAAACAAGTATGCAAAAAACTCTCTCCTAATACCCGCTTTCTGGCTGGAACATTACTGTGGAAGCTTTTGGAAGGGGAGGTTGTAGTGAAAAGTACATTTGGTTTTTTTAAGATTTGTGTTTCTGCTCATCTCCAGAAAAGAATCCACGTATGCTGGATAAAAGGAGTTCCAACGAGGTGTTGTGGCCGTTTGGATAAAGGAGTTTAGAGAAAATGCAATGCTGCCGAACCAAAATGGTTTTAGCAACACAAATTCTTCTAGTCAGCCTCAAGATCTGTTTCGATCTAGGCCCATAGTTACTTCTGGGAAGAGTGAAGTTGTGATTGCTCAATCGGAACGGAATAGTAATCATATGACGGACAATCGTAGTGAGGTTAATAGTCGTCTTCCACTCACTTCCCAAAACACATCCACTAGTAAGAAAGTCGGGGGTAAGAAGAATTCGGATTATGAGGTGCCTGATTGTGATGGTAATCAGGCGGATAGTGATAGAAATAGTTTAAAGGAAGGAGGAGGAACACAATCGGAGTCTGAAAGGGTGAGTGAAATTTTTTGATTGAATCGTGGAGAGGTAAATATAAAGACCAAAAGGTTAATGATTTGAATTAGCCAGCCAGCCACTCGCCGTATTATGTAATCTTTTTTAAGTCAACAATACTATCTCCAATGTTTACGAATTGATTATGTGATTACTCATAAACCTTAGATTACTTATCAATCGTTCTATAGTTGGATGCATTTTATGTGATCGTGAACAAAAAGGCATTTTTTTACATATTTGTAACTTTGTAACAGTCGAGGGTACACGTATAATAGGACATGCAAGTTTATGACAACTTTTTCTCAATCAAATATCATATTTATGATTAGTACAGGACCTCTACTAGAGGTAGTAGTGATTGCGTAGCTTTCTCCATCATCACGCGATTGAATGTGACGGTTATATGGTACATATGTGTGTCTGATTCATGATTTGACGTAATATTTATTGGTAAAGAATGTGAATGCGAAGTCAAATAAGATATGATTTTGCTGATATGATGTGTGGCATTACTCAGCCATGGTTTTTCTATGTGACATGCGAGCCTAATCACCGACAGACGCTGTTCAGTCGATCGATAAAGAGTTTAAATCAGAACCTCGGCGAAATAGGGCAGATCATAAATCTAGGGTCGCGAGTTAGTAGCCATCTGTCATATAATGTATTTGACGCAATTATTATTGTCATTAAGAGAATTATTTTGATAATAATAATGTAGACTTTTACCTCTAGAAATATTAGCTACACGTGTAGGCTTAATTGTTAAATCATGACTGTTATAGGTAGAATATTTAGGGAAACGAAATTAATGTCAACAGTTTAAGAATTTGTTAGATTAGTTACTGGTAAAATGTTAAAGAGTCCCATCAAAAGAAGAGATTTAGGTTGGGATAAATTTGAATGGGTACATGTCGAAGAAAATGGCAGTGGCGCCGCCACCGTAAAAGATGAAGAGAATAATAAGGTATGTTAGGTAGAGGAAGTGTTTTGTTAAGTGAAGGTGGCTGATTGGTGAAATTACAAATTTTATTGTTAATGACAAAAATTGTAATCAATATTTTGTATTGTGTTTTGCAGTTGAGTGATATCTCACCCAACATGTGGCTCACGGCGGAACACTCGAGTAGTTTGACCGTTGGAGAAGTGGAATGGCAGCTCCAGACTAATATGCGGGATGGGTTAAGTTGCAATTGGTAAGCGTGTGAACTTTTGTTATAGGTATGATTTTCAAAGTCAAATCTAAATGTTTTTGTTGAAAACCTTATAGCGTGCGAGCTGGTCAGCTAAATACGTTTCTGGCTAAATATCTTGTGCCTGGTGATGTCGTATTTTTAAACATAGGAGATCGCGTTCCTGCTGATATGCGACTCTTTGAGGTAAAGCCTTTTATCATGGGTGATAATTTTCTGCAGACGCATTTTTCATCATTTCTTGATTGTTTTTGCCTTTACAATTTAGGCAGTTGATCTGTCCATTGACGAGAGCAGCTTTACAGGAGAAACGGAGCCTGCTGGGAAAGGTCCCGACCCTGTAATGAAAGCAGGAGACGAAGGGTCGGTGAAGAATGTTGCATTTATGGGAACGTTGGTGCGATGTGGAAGTGGAAAGGTAAACTCAATTTATTATGTGTAATGCTTAATCAACTTCAATGTACTCTTACCAACCTGTTAAATATATTTAATGTTCACCACAGGGAATTGTAATTAGCACGGGAGAAAATTCGAGATTCGGCGAAGTCTTCAAGATGATGCAAGCGGAAGAGGTAGCAGTCGTATAGCAATGCAATGAAACTGAGGCTTTGCCCTATATTCACTTTAAACTTTACATGATTCTCTTTATGTGTTGCAGGCTCCTAAGACGCCACTTCAAAAGAGCATGGATATACTTGGGGCGCAGCTTTCATTTTACTCATTCTGTATTATTGGTGGAATTGGACTTCTAGGCTGGGCTCAAGGAAAGCCATTCTGGGACATGCTGAATATTGGTGTTAGGTAATGAGTGCAGTAATAAATCTGGAATGGCAAAGTTTGGAATATTTGTAACCTTGAACGTGTAATTTTGTTTTAGTCTTGCGGTGGCAGCTATTCCTGAAGGGCTCCCAATTGTTGTAACCGTTACATTGGCTCTGGGTGTGATGAGGATGGCAAAACGAAATGCTATTGTTAAACGATTACCAACGGTTGAAACTCTCGGTAAGTTGATTTTATATTTCATTATTGAATTGAACAGTTTCAGAATTAATACATGATTTACAAATTGTATTCAACAGGTTGTGTCAATTGCATATGCTCTGACAAAACCGGAACACTTACAAAGAACGAGATGACAGTCACATCAATTATAACTTCAGAAGGCTGCTTGGCTGAAGTTACTGGAGTGGGATACAACTCAATTGGGGACGTAAAGCTAAGAAACTTGCAGAATCGTGATGCGCGTGAAGTTCGACAATCGCTGTACAACTTGCTGGAGATTGGCAGTGTCTGTAACAACGCTGTGATAAATAATGGCAACTTGAGAGGTCAGAATTCGTCTTCCTTTTGCTGATCATTAATTATCATGAATAGCAAAAATATATTTCTTATTTTATGTTTAAGGTCAACCAACGGAAGGCGCACTTTTGATTGCGGCGATTAAAATGGGCTTGCATGTGGGACAGGATCAGTATTTACGACTCCAAGAGTTTCCATTCAACTCGGATCAGAAAATGATGGGTGTGAAATGTATTCCTAAAGGTCACACAAGCACCCACGACGGAGAAGGTGAAGTCTTTTTTGTCAAGGGTGCAGTGGAAAAAGTCTTGAAGCAATGTACCAAATGGTCAGAGTTCGGGCGTCTTGAAAAAATGTCTTCGAAAAAGGAAGAAGACGTATTGTCCTCTTCTTATGAATTGGGTCGTCAGGGCCTCCGAGTCTTAGCTTTAGCGAAAGGGAGCTCGTTCCAAGATCTAACGTTTTATGGGCTAGTCGGAATGCTAGATCCCCCTCGACCAGCTGCCAGAAGTTGCATTCAAACGTTGCAAGCGTCTGGAATCCAAGTAAAAATGTTGACGGGTGATGCTCAGGAGACGGCGATATCGATCGCAACAATGGTGGGAATGGATACTCTTCACGGTTCTGTCATGGGAGGGCCTGAGCTGGACAAACTTGATGACGCAATGTTAGAGAAAGTTGTACCTCAAATAACCGTGTTTTACAGAGTTGCTCCTAAACACAAGTTGAAAATAGTGAAGGTGAGAGGCATCTATTATATTATAGTATACTCCTTTGCCATAAATTCTAAATCGCTATACTTCATTCATTCTAGGCTCTGCAGAGCAAAGGCTACATCGTGGGAATGACCGGAGACGGTGTTAATGACGGAGTAGCGCTGAAACGAGCAGACATTGGGATCGCGATGGGCAAAAATGGCACTGATGTATGTAAGGAAGCTTCGGATATGATCTTGGTTGATGATGATTTTCAGACCATTGTGTAAGTATTTCGACTTGAATATCAAAAATTATTCTTTGTGTACATGTGCAATAATGTAAGTAATCCGATTATTCCTTCTATTTTCTTTAGTGCTGCCATTGAAGAGGGGAAGGCGATATTCTATAATATCCGGAACTTTGTGCGATTCCAGTTGAGTACTAGCATTGCTGCTCTATTTTTGATTGCCCTTGCTACTCTCATGGACATCCCAAATCCTTTGAATGCAATGCAAATCTTGTGGATCAATATTATCATGGATGGACCTCCTGCTCAAAGGTATGCATATTTATAAGCAAGTATTTATGATGTGAAGAAATTGCATTCTAATACGTTCGAATACTTTGTAGTTTGGGTGTGGAACCAGTGGACAAAGACGTTATTCGTAAGCCTCCAAGGAATGTGAAAGAACCGATGATTACTCGTAGCTTGATAACTAATGTTTTATTATCGGCTCTGATCATTATAACGGGAACACTGTGGGTTTTTAAACGAGAGGTACGCTACAAGTTTCTAGATAAATCGTTAAACTATACTATGAGAATGAGAAAAATATAATGCAAACACCCTGATTTATTTAGATGAGTGATAATATTATCACGCCTCGTGATACAACAATGACCTTCACTTGTTTTGTTTTCTTCGACATGTTCAATGCGTTGAGCTGTCGTTCTCAGGTAAAACAAAAGTTATTTTTATGAACTGTTAGATATGCTTAAAGTACTAAAATCTGATATTTTACTTCCACAGGAAAAGTCAGTATTCGAAATAGGATTTTTTTCCAATAAAATGTTTTTAATCGCGGTTTCATTGTCAATCGTCGGACAACTTTTGGTGATCTACTTCCCTCCTTTACAGTCAGTGTTTCAAACGGAGGCTCTCACGATGCATGGTATGATCTTGTTTATATTTTCAAGCGGGATACCTACCAAAAGATCCGAATTCCATTAACGATTTTTGAAACTTTTTTTTACAGATATTCTTGGACTAATTCTATTGACATCAACGGTGTTTTGGGTTTCTGAGCTCAAGAAGTACTTTGAGCGCACTTCACGAGGTAGAGCACTCTCCTACCAAACTCGCAAACTTGAAGATCTTGTTTGACGTTTATTTGGCGGACGATAAAAAGTCCGCATTATATTGGGGCCTTAAGCATACAAAAACTCTATTAATGTTTCATGGCTCTCTTCTCTTCTTTTCTTAGAATAAACTGAGCATATCAATGCCAGGCATTACGATACGGTTATCTCAATCAAACCTTTCAAGTTCAGTAGTAGAGACCCTGTTTGACACTGAAAATCTATTAGTTTTAAGAAAAGAAACTGTCTGTGGATGAAGGTGATTTGAATGATGACAGAAACAAGACATTTAACTCCCATTCCCCTTTTCCTCCGATGATACACGTTCCAGTCCCGCATTTCCCATATTTCAAGACTTGTTCCGGTAATTTATTGTTAAGCAAATGTTATGCCTCTTAAAAGTACCTTTAAATATACCAATTTACCACTTTAACTGACAATGAAATTTACAAGTGAGTTTGAATGCAATTAGATAGTCTTTTTAATAATTTTAAGCGTACTTTATCTTGTTGTTAAATGTTCATGTATTCATCCCACTTCACAGTTTCACATAAAAATGTACAAGTTTTTAATACACCGTTTACAACTTTTGACGAAGACGAAGGTTACATGTTCTTACTACTTCTGTAACTCGATAGGTATACTGCATTCAACTAATCACTAACTCAATATGCACTCTAATCGTGTCATATCTGCACTGACATTGTTATTTAGCTTTTTTTAGCCAACATGCATTTTTAAATATTTATTTCAAACTTTCCACAGATCTGTCCATATTATAAGTTATGAACTGAACGAAAATCATCATGTAGTTGTTAAAATATATGAACTACAAAATTAGAAGTAGAATGATTAAATTGAATAAAAGAAATTAAAATGAATTTAAAATGAATGATGAATTTTGTATGAATTTGATTTTTCACTTTAAATCATAAATGGGCATAATCAAACCATGTTAAAGTTAAGTTAATCAAACAAGTTAAGTCAAGCTATAACTAAAATTTCACATTTCACGATTATCAAACAGATCCGACATTTTTCATCGGATGGCAAGCGTCATAGAATGAACAAAGCTTTGTCAGAGAAGCTTGAGAGCTGCACAAAAACATGCGCGAAGCAACCGTGTTTTGACTTTTGTTTTTGTTTTGATCTTGGCCACTCTGCTTTCGCTTGTCACTATGAAACGATCGAGAAAATTGCGATGCAGCTGCCCAACCGACGAATTTGAAAGCAATTTGAGTAATAAAGTGATAAGTGTGATAGTTATTTAATTAGATTGAATTTTTGAACTGAAAATAGAACAGTGGTTGAAAAATACAAAAAAAATCAATTTTGACCGGAAGTGGTGATCGTGACTCAGGATTCGTGAGTGTCTAATAAGCAGCTAAATTGTTTGGAAGCATTTGGAAAAGGTCTAAAAATCTGTGAAAATGTCACTATCCGCGTCTGTGCTGAGCGACACATCGAAGGATGAGATGGAGACTGAAGATAGGGAGTTGACTGATATCGTTTGGAACCTAATGGCTGGGTCGGGACTACTTTGGCAGTTGCAGGGGAGGATTTCAAAGTTTATTGAAGACAATGGGAAGGATGAGAATGTACATGTAAGTAAATGTAATAAATAAAATGGAATGTAATCAGGAATTAAGCTTGATCTTTTTGGATGACAGATCTTTCCGGACAGGGCTGATCCTAAGCTACTCGGATTGATATTCGAGTACCTTCAATGGGTGGGACTGAAGCAGACAAATTCAGTGTTGTTATCTGAGTCGCCAGTGGATGTGGATCTCTCCATTTATGAATCAAGAGCGAAAGATGCCAGTTACAAGCCAGAGTTGTGCCGTATGCTGGACGAGCAGAATAAAGCGGATGAAGATCGAATGTCGGGTTCGAAAAGCCAAAACTACTCGAAGGATGAATTTGAAGATTCGAAAATTACAAGCTTAAGTGATCATCTGTCTGCCAAGGGGAATGAAGAGGATGAGGTGGAAGATTTGGCTAGTGAAGATGAAGTAGAATCAAAATCGAAGCAAGGAAGTCTTGAGAAAAGTCAGCACTCTCAGAAGAATGATGCCAGCGTGCAGAGTGGATCTCAGAAGAATGATGCCAGTGTGCAAATTGTATCTCAAAAGAATGATGTCAGCGTGCAGAGTGAAGAAGTGAAGAATGCTGCTTTAAAAGATGCAACTGACGATGATAAGTTTTTTGAAGATCCAATTTTCAAGGTTCCAAGACCAGAAACAAGAGAAGGAGGCATGCTTATCGACTTGAATTCTCCCAGGGATCCAGCCAAACCGAATGTAACCGTTCGGCAAAGTCCTGCTGCTACTGATGACTCGAATCCTATCGCATCGACAGCAGGCCTTTTCCAAACTCCACGAAATTCATCAGTAAAGCCTGTTCCAAATGCTACTAGACTTAACTTTGTGAATCAACCTGTACTCGAAGAAAGACATGAAACAAAATCCGAGACAGAGGAAGCAGCCGGTGCCGGAGACAAGGGCGCTTTTCAAGTAGTAGAAGAACCATCAGATCAAGAACTCCAGAAAGACATCCCAAAACCAACTAACAGTGCGACCAAAACTGACCAACCGTCCCCAGACGACGATTCTACATCAGACTTTATGGAAACTTTAACTATGGAAGAGGATACACAAGACGTGTCAATTCCAACAGATTCAAAAGGAATGTCTTCTTGTGAGCACGCGGTCAGCTTAAAGTAGAAACTTGCAAGTATTATGCCTAACTGTACACAACGTAAATAAACTAATCGCTCACGTTTAATTAACTTTTCATTTTGTATCTTTACTAAATGTATCGTGCATTATATAAAAAAGCTCATTTTACCTGTGTTAAATAAATTTTTCGTTTTTCATTCACATTCTTGAATCTAAGCGTTTATTATTTATTGTAAGTTCGAAATGACTTGATAAACTTAAGCTATAGAATAATGGTCACATTTGTAATCTGAATTTGTGCTCATTAGGCGATCCGATCATTTCCTTCACACGCATTAGTCCTTCCTGGAACTCCTTTGTTGATGGCTCCAAGTTTACAGCTTTTGTCATGTCCTCCACAGATTGCTGGAAGAAGGCTATAAAGCGTAAAATTATAAAGTAATCCATTTTGACAACGATAGTATTAAACTTGTGACTTTCGACCTACCTAATCTATAAGTAACAAGGCCTCTATTATAATACGCTTCTGCTAGACTTGGGTTATATCTTAAAGCATCCGTGTAATCCTTAATAGCTCCTTCAAAATCCACTTCCAGGTACTTCAAATAGCCACGATTGTTATAAGCGAGGGCAATTAGCTGCTCGGCTTCCTGGAAAAATAAAATAGTTTCATTTCAATTCCTCAATTAAGTCAGATAGAAGTCCAGAGACTCTGGACCAGAGTGAAAGTTTAGAAATGTTTACTTTAAATTCATCGCCATTATCATCATCCTTTTGATACTCGCCGGTCGCCACCTCCAGCCATTTCGAGTACAATTCTTGCCCCTTCTTAAACAACTTCGCCTTCTCACAATCACCCTGAACATTCACAATCTCCGAATGAATCGCTTTCAAGCTAGGAACCTTTAAATCTTCACCCGTCGAACGCGACAATAATCCTTTGATTTTCTCCAAAATATTAGCTAACTGTACAATCAATTTTTCGCTATCAACGCCCACACTCTCCTCCTTCCCAATTGGGACATTAACATCAGTTTCTGTCATTTCTTCACGAAAAAGGCTTTAAAAATAAATGCAAATTAAAATGCTTTCACCTTTCACCCACTTTGTTTACAAACAAATGACAGGTCTCATCTGTGTTTGTACTTGTTTTTATGCATTCATTTGGTTCACAATGCCCCATTATCAATGGCGGGGAAAAAGTTACAAGTTGTAATCAAAAAGGATGTTCTCGACGTGTCAAGAGAGAAGTGGAAGTGCAGTTGACAGACTTGCGGACTTCTCCCATTTCCGGAATCGACTTTCACTTCCCTATTGGATTATAGAAGAGGGGACTGCTTTCACCAATCGACCATTCCATTTACTTTCAAGAAGTTTAATTATGCTGGTTTAAGAGTGATTAGTTTTATTCGGACAATCTGTGATTTTTAGTTAAATAATGGCAAAGTTTTCGTGGTCCGCTTTATTCAGCGCTTTATTCTTGGCGTATATAGCGCACTCGATTTATAGTTTAGTTTCGATATTTATCCCCCCGAAATGCAGTGATAAGCACTGTCTCAACTCTTATCTAGCGGGGAAGCCGAAGTTACATGCGGTTTTTGGAATTACTGATAAACCAAAAGTAAGATATTTGCAGGATCTCAAGATTGTCGAGAGATGGGAACCGTTTGACTATAATGAGGAGTTGATCTCAAAGTAAGAGTTAATTTGTATTAAAATGAGTTGGATAAGAGAATTTATTTGTGTTTGGTGTTTTTTAGAAATGTGACCATTCCACTGCCCCGCAGCACGAGACGTAATGGAACTCTGTATATGTACGCATTTGTGTTCGAACACAAACCCGGACAAGAATGGGATAGAGAGGCGCAGTCGTCGGCATCAAATATGGCGTATTTCAAACTAACGGAGTATTTAGTCCCGCAGGCCGAACCAATTAATTTGTTGGGTGGAGGAAGCAAATCGGTATGTAATTGTAAAGCAGATTGGTATTTTGAAGGAGATTTTTAGAGTCAGTAAGAAACAATTTCTTTTGGATGTCTAGTCGGAAACTGCTAAGAAGACTGCCGACAAAAACGTCCCGAAGGATAAACCGGTTGCACATATTGCGAAACGACTGAGGTTGACGATGCTAGCCGAGCCCCATGTTTTCCCGGTGAAGGACTTACCAATGGACTTAGGAAATATGATAAGGTAAACTTGTGTGTAATAAGACTTGCCTTGGAGTTAATTGAGGCTTAAAGATCAATTCAATTTGCTTTTAGGTTCATGTCGTCGGACAAATACTTTCCTCCGGTTACTTTTGATAAGTTTGGCAGTCGAATTCATGACTTCTTTATAGTTAATCAAACTGAAGAGTCGTATGATCTCCTTTTGGAATTTTCACCATCAAGCATTGGCTACTTGAGGTAATTCCACAATTTGATTTGGAGCAAACAACAAAACAAGAAACAGATTTTTCGTTGGAAGCAATAGATTATTTTTGACACTTGCTGAACATTGCCTTTTCAGATTAGCACAGCAATTTCAGGCAGCAATGGAAACTATGAGTACCCTCGGGTTTTCTGCTAAGGACTTGGACGAAGTAAAGGGAATCTTTTCTGATACAAATATATATTTACTCGCAGTAACAATGTTTGTTGCCTCTGTTCATGTAAGTGCCATTCCAACATATATTAACTATTAATGCCATGTACGAAATATGTAATTGATATTTTTTATTTAATAGCTTCTATTTGACTTCTTGGCATTCAAAAACGATATTTCCTACTGGAGAGCTAGAAAGACTACTGTCGGATTATCATCACGAACCACTTTGTGGCGTTGCTTCAGCCAAATTGTCGTGTTTCTGTATCTAATGGAAGAAAAGTCTAGTTTATTGGTTCTCATTCCTGCAGGAATTGGGACAGTAATTGAGGTAAGTTTACGAGATTTAAGTTGATTTTGGAATTGATTAGTATGCGAATATAAATTGTCTCTCTTATCTTATTTGTGATAGGTATGGAAAGTCACTAAAGCTTTTAAAATCAGTGTTCATATGGAGGGAGGCCTTCCCCGAATCCGTTTTGGAAAGTTAAGTGAAGCAGAGCAAAAGACCGCGCAACATGATGTGGAGAGCATGAGATATTTATCATACATTATGTATCCGTTGTGTGTTGGTGGAGCCATCTACAGTTTGCTCTACGTTCCCCATAAAAGGTTTCCAAACTTTTCCATAATTCGTTTAATACACGTTATTGTTTTAGCCGAAGTCTTAAGTTAAGTCTAAGTTGATAACTTTCTCTTTGTGCCATTTTAGTTGGTATTCATGGACAATTCAAAGTCTTGTCTATGGAGTGTATGGATTTGGATTTCTCTTTATGCTGCCACAGTTATTTGTTAACTATCGTCTTAAAAGTGTTGCTCATTTGCCGTGGCGCGCATTTATGTACAAGGTAATCTTTCTAATGACATATTTTGAACTTTGATCGCTCTTTATTCTGACGGATGAGTCATAAGAAATTTGATTTTATGCTTTTAGGCCTTCAATACTTTTATTGATGACTTGTTCGCCTTCATAATCACAATGCCGACTGCCCACCGAATGGCGTGTTTCAGAGATGATATCGTATTCCTGGTTTATCTCTATCAAAGATGGTAAATTATTCATTGATTGGAAATTTTTAATCATGGGACAAGTGAAAGTTAAAAGCACAACCTTATGATTTGGTTTCAGGCTGTACCCGGTTGACAAGACAAGATTGGACGCTGGAGGTGAAGTTGAGCTAGAGGTTGACGCAAGCGAAGATAAAAAGACCAAATAAGAAAGCAATTGAAATTAAACGAGCATTCATCTCAAATGAGGCTGCCAAGCTTAATGGTTTAGATTATTATGGAAATTAGATAAATTAGAAATTAAATAATTGTATCGCGTACATTCCTAATCATGATTTCCGGAGTACTTTAATCTAAAAAATATTTTATTGAAATTGCACAGCATTCATAGTACTCGGCTTGAACGTACAAGTAGAAGGTTTCTAGCCACCTAATATTTACTCTAAATACTTATCACTCATGTTTTAATTTATTTTTAATAATATGTACAATCTTTGAAGCAATTTCGCTAGAGTCTGCTGGCAAATAGCATTAAAATATCTCGGACCGGGTTGTAAATACGTTATTAGTGGTGCTATAAAACTAAATTGTATGTAATCGTTGGAGTACAATATGCGTGTAGCGGACATTAGCGTTTTGTGTACTTGTCTAAAATTACAGTTAGTATATTAGATAATTTTTTGCACTAATAGTTAAAAGTATTCAAAACACAATTCGCTAAAATATTTTATTCATATATTTACATAGTGCAGACTTATCATTTAAATTCCAAAGCATGATTGCATATAATGGTACGTTTTTTTAGATTGAAAATCGTTTGTTCAACTTGTCAAGTTGTCGAAGTATACACGGATTTGTCATAGCGTAATCCACTCGTCTGTCTGTCGATATTTGATATTAATTATGTGAATCCTTAAAGACTCACTTGTCACTTATTTTTTAATAAAAGTGGGGCGTGTAAGTGTAAGGTTGCTTGTTCGCATGTATAGAATTGTTCGGTAAACTTTTATTTTTAGCACCATCACCATCTATTCAGGAATTTATTAGTTTGAACATTTTATGTCTACATAAAATAGTCAGACTATTTTGCACAATGTGCCAATAATATTTCCATTTGTTATGTACATCATGTTATGTCAGATCCTCAGGAAAGAAGCACGAATAAATTTTGTTTCCCGCGATGCTCCGTAGATATGTGAGCATCTGAAAAGCTTAACTAATAAGGAATTTCTTTAAAATAAATACACGATTTAATTGCTTTGGACCGAAACTAAATGAATTTGCAAATTACAAGATACTGATATATTACAAGATAAGTTTCTTCATTTTGTGATGGTCCATCATTCAATTTTGGTTGACTAATGATCACGCGTGTACCATGTTATTTGATTCGGGGAAAGGTGAAAACTCTCAAAGGAAAAATAAACATTTTGGCAAGTTTGGTATGAACAAAAGGGATCTATCACACAACTACAATCATTCCAATAAGGATTGTATTTCTAAAGTAATTAATCTAATTTTAAAATGGAGCGAGAGTTAAAAAGTGTACTTTTAGGACAGGTACATCATTACAAATTCATAATAGGACCAGCTTGAATTTTTTACAAATGCTGTGCATCTTCATTGAGTACATTAGACTTTTCCATTCGATTCCAATTATTGCAATTTTTGATGAATAATTTTAGCTGTTTTCCTTTTCCTGTGCGGATGCTGCTTCTGTAAAAAAGAAAAGTTAAATTTTAATAACTAATTCATAGCAGTGTTTTGTTATGACTAATTAATTTTTTTATCCAGAGAGTAAGTCATGTTTGGTCATAGTCATGCCACTTCATTACTGCGCTTTCTCCATACTCTAATTTTAGACCTATTGTTTTACTACGAAGCTTTCTCCTAAAAAGTACAAAAATAACTTTGAATATTTGCTCTACTACACTTGTCTCTTTTGTTTCCATTTTTCCACTCGGCTTTCTCCCTATTATCAATCCTATTGTTTCCTACTTCCATGAAGCGTACGAGCATAATTTAAATTGGAAAGATTTCTTTATTTCATCCAAAAACTTTGCTTCACCAGATTCATAGTGGAATCCACACAATTCTTTTAGTTTGGGGCGAGCTGAGCTACTCACATTGTTTTCTCTTCACAAAAAAAACTTTACTGTAGAAAAAAATTCTCTCTAACGAGAAAGTTTTCAAAGGCTTTTCATCAACTACATTTTATAATCCTTGAGTCTACTTGACTTTCTCTTGACTTCTATAATAGATAAGGATGACGGCACATTCCCCGATTCTTCATTCAGTTTACAACTTTGCGAGAAATTCCATTATGGCTGATGATGGCGCTGAATGTGTTCCCTGAAGAGGACAGAAAATTAAGGCTTACTATTTCCTCCCAAATACCCGAAGGAAGAAAGAGCAAGTAAATGTCAGTAGACTTCAATAAGTAATTTTACTTTCAATCACAAAACTACTATCACACTTTTTCATCTGGAGAGACACAAAATGATAGATCTTTTTTAGATTATATAGCATCATTTATAGTTGGAATACAAAGCAGAAAAAGAAAATATAAAAGGAAATAAAACATCTTTGGATTAGTATTTATTGCCCTGTATTCCCCTCACCTCCCCCTGAAAAAATATCCACAAAGGAACAATAACAAATGGTTAAAAGTCAGAACGGAAATTGATCTGGAAAGTTGAAAGAAAGATATGAAGAAGTAAAAAAAAGTAGTTCGTCAGGTGAAAGTTGATTTGATTTCATCCTTGTAATGGAATATATTTACGAAAAAAGGAAAGTGAATGAAGTGAACTTAAGTAGAAAAACAGAACTAGGGGGAAGCCCTCAGATACCAGACTTTTTCCCACTTCCTCTTCTCTCTTTTTTCCCTTCGCTGCCAACAGATCAACTCAATTTAGCCGAGGAAATAAGACAGTCCGATTTGTTGGGAATTCAATTGATCAACTATCTCTGTAGGGTAGAGAGTTGCATCACTTTCTTATAGTGTACCTCTCTCACAAAAAATACTTGACTTTGGGAGTGTCTGGGTTGATTGAAGACGAGTAAATTATCTTTGCTTTTAGCTCCACGAGCATTGGTCAATAGGAAGGTGTATTCATATCTACTTCCAAGAGAAAGTCGTGATCGGAAGAGAATACAACTTAGATTGCCTTTACCCCAAGCAAATGACACTTTCAAGGGAAAAAGTGTCTCTCTAAATCTACTCCGGGAATGAATGACCTTTTGTTAAATCTGGGGAATTGACAAGGAATGATCTGATTCTCCCGTGTGGCCTTAGTATCAGTAACATTTCTAGGGAGTAGTAGAAACTTACTTTCAGCGGAACTAAAGGGGTAATTTTCCATAGAAGGGAAAAGTCGTTTCACCACTCCATAATAAAATAAGCAAAGGTGAGCAACTTCAGAGGAAATGGCTTGTACCTCCGAGTACACTATTTACTTTTGCCCTCTCCCATGTGACTTTTGATTTTTCTATTTTACTTTCTCCATGCTTACACTTCCTGGGGCATGTTATTATCACCACCATCGTCCTCTCTTTCCTCTCTTGTCATGATCATCTTGAGAGTTGTTTGCTCGAGAGATAAGATAGATAATAAGTGTTCGTGCAGAAGTTTTTATACGTAGTGAAAAGCCATTTCGGGGAAAAATTTACATTGCTTTACAACTCGGTTTAAAATTTTCATGCTATTCTTTCTTAAAGTGGGTTAGGGCGGCTCTTTACGTTGAGCTCGGCAGATTAAGCTTACTCTTATAGTGGTGTACCTTTACAATGAAAAATGCAATATCTTTTGGTTAAGTGCACTGCAGCGATATAACTCTGTGTAGAGGCTACTCACAAACACTCAAAACCACACTCTGGATTTCCCACGATAACTTTCTCCCATCTTATATGCATAGTATTAAAGAAACATACATAATTAAATATGGTGGGTATCATACCCGGAGAAAGTGATCTAATCAAAAGACTTTCACTTCTTTTGTGCAGACATTTTCTCACTCCTTTTCAGATTATTGTCAAATTTTAAGTTTACTTTGTGTCTTAAAACATTCTGGGCTTTTGCTTCAAGTTTTCTAAAGTCAATTCTGTTGTACCGCTTATCTGTGGCCTTTAAACAAGATGAATGGGGCTAAGAAAACCTAAGCTATTTCCTTTAATGAGTAATTCCTCGAAACTTTTTAATTTCAGTGATGTCTCTTATAAGTCTACTTACTGTCTGCCTTAAATTCACTTTCTAATCCCCAAACGCACTCTTAAAAATGATAATAATGAGCTCGTTTAAATGAGCAGAATTGTAAAATAGTCATATTAAAATTCATGCAATTTTAGCCCACTGCACAGGAAGAACCTTGATGGAAAAGTTCTGGAGAAAGTAAGATAGGTGACTGGTATGCGCAATAATAATGGAATTTCAGCCAATTGCATTAGGTATGGGGAAGCGAAAACAAGGAATTTCCAAATACCTCCGCTTCCCACACATACCTTGACATCGTACTGGTGGTAAGATATTTTTTCTTTCTTGAAAATATATAAAAAATCAACGAAAATTGGAAAGGATCTTCGTATAAAGAGTAATAAGAGGAACATGAGTCAAACGCAACCCTCTTGGGAAGAAAGAATGACATTTTTATTGGATCTTGTCTTTATCGCTCACCACTCCAGTTAAACCTGTTCTATTCCGTATTGTATAATCGGCTCATTTTCTCCAAAATTCCGTGAGTGGGGTTCCGAAATCTTTTTAAATCCACTTTCCTCACCACAACCTTCCGTAAAGCGGGAGGAAGCAACCACTTAACCACCATCTACCTTCTAACCCATCTATTTCCCCCAACCCTATTACCTACTCATCGTATAAAATATTACCTGCACACGGCCTTGCTCATCTTAACTCATTTTAACTACCATCTTCCGATATCAAACGCCATCGCATCACTTTTTTGAAGGAGGAATTGCTCAACCAACCGAAACCTGAATGAATGAGGAAAGCACACTGTGGTTTTCATTATGTCTGCTGATAGCTCAGGAATTTCACTTAAGGTGGATCATTCAATCCATTTAAATTATGTTGTTCCTTTTCAACATACAACAATTAACACATCCACTTTCTCTAGAAAAAACTTTTGTCATTGTAAGTTCCCTTCTTTAATTCATACGTCTCCTCTCTTCCCACCCATACCTAAAAGTTACCTCACACCAATGCCTTTCGTTTCGGAGTTTAAATAAATATGCAAATGCGTAGTTCACGTCTCTTCACAACAACTCGCTTCACTTCAGAATGAGCACTCAACTTGGTTTTGGTGGGTGGCGACGGTACACATTTCTTAATCATTTTCCCTCAAGTTTTAGCAGAGACGCTATTATTCCTTAACTATAATATTCCAAAATGAGGTTTCCCCGTGTATGGAAAATCTAGTTTTCTCCTCTCCCCTCCATTACTCATGCATGCCGTAGCTTGTCCGGAGGGATGGATGGAATGATTTGCTCTTGCTTGAAGAAACTAATCAAAATATATTCATACATTAGACGAATGCCTTTGACTAAACACTATTATCGTCTAACGTAGTTATTCCTCTACTCCACCTACTCCAAAATAAGCTGGTGCAAAACTAGGTAAATTTTGGATACGAGACATTGGTTTTACGGGTAAGATCCAGAGAGAAAAGATGGAGATGAGATGACATAACCAACAAAATTTGAATGCTAACGCTGATGACTGACTCATCTCAACTAATGCTCGTGTTAGAAAGTATAATAGAATAATAATGTTCATGTCAAAAATAGTCCTCTTCAACCACTCTCAATTACCGCCTTCCATTCCACAACAACATCAAACTTTTGATTATCCGAGAGAAAAATGAAGAGACTTACCAGCAGAGATCATTCGCCATTTCGCCTTATTCTCTACAAGATGATTAATCCATGGTCGGAGAACAGGTCCATAGTTATGATTCGTTCCACCCTGTATGGGAAAACTGGGTGATCGTGAGCTCAACGGCATTTTATTTCCAGCTTCTGGCGAGTCTTTGTTCGAGGCTGCTGCCGACTTAATGCAATTCTCCGAACTAGCCCGTTTCTCTGGTATGTCAACGGAATCTTCGGTGGAGAGATTTTGAAAGGGTTTAATTTGGCTTTTTACTTGGCCCAATCGAGGAGGTACTTTGGGAGCTGCTGTCGTGTTATTATTGTTATTACTACCGCTGTCAGCACTAGCACTATTATTATCACTATTGTTTGTCACTGTCGTGGTTTCGGAGGTAGTTGACGAGTCGGTTGGAGGAGGCGGATCATTACTATTATTACTAACTGCGTTGCTACTTTCACTGTCACTAGGCTTGTTGGTCACAGATTTAAGTTTGTCGCTACTGCCATCTCCCATAGGTAGTTGTTTTGGTCCAGAAGGGTCATCAACGAGAACGAAGTCGATCAGATCAGTCATAATGCTCAAGCTCGGTTCAACGATAAACTCAATGAAGCCAATTTGGGACTCGGGGATACGCACATTATTCCGGTCGCAGAGAGGGCTGAAAGGAAGACCTAACTTTGCTTCTTCATCTCCTTGGAGGAAAAACTCCTCCAAGATCGTGTCTGCAAATCGCTTATGCATTTTCCAAGGCTTGGCGGGGTGCGAGATGTCGGCAGTGTGAAGAAGCAAGCTCATCAGAGCCATCGTTGTAGTTGAAGAAACCCTACAAAATGAACAATTTCTCTTTAATATAGTCCTCTATACACTTTTATGTTTAAACGATATTAGAATACAAATTGGAAAATTAATTAATATATATAAAGCTCCGGCGGAAGGAAAATTATAAACAAATTCATCACATCAAAACTCCTGCCTTCGAAGGAAGAGCGTAAATTATGTGTGAAAATGAAACGTGCCTTGTTAACAAAAAATACAATGCATATAGAAAGGCCTATACAAAGTTTTAGACTAATTCCCACCATTTTACTCTTTTCTTAAAGATTCACATCTTCACTCCATCGTGACTACCGTTTGAGATAGTAAATGTCGATGAAAGTGACATATGAATCCCATAAAAAATTTGGCAGAAGCGGAAACTCGTAGAGAAAGACCGAGTTAGGGTGAATGATGACAACTACAAATTTTAAAACAAAAAGTTTAAGGCTTTTCTCTCTCCATCCCGAGAAAGAAAAATGGGCTCTAGACAATATTGAAATTGACGTTCTGAATGGGATGATATATTCTCGCCTTTACATTTAATAACTTCATTATTATTAAAACTACAAGGTTGAGAGAGGCAGAGAAAATATGCTCCACTATATTATTTTTTTTACCGTAGGTGGAAAAAGTAGGAAAGTTTCCTCGTTAAGTTGAATGAAAAGTTTGTTGAAAAGTTATTCGAAATTTATCTATTCTCATTCATGCGTTATTACTCGTCAGTTAGAAGTATTAGTCTTTTCTTCTACTCCTATTATCTACTTTCCCTTTTGTTCCTCTTGTTTTCAATGGATGATGATAGTGATAAAGTTCGAAGAAGTTGCTATTGTCATCCTATCAATATTCTCACACTGATTTCCTACTCAGGCGACAAGCTATTCAACCACCTTCTATTCATTGTTAAAAAATCATTTATAAAAGCTTCCTAACTTTTAATTCCCTTTATCAATTTTCACGCTTTCCGAAATCTTTCTTTTGTATGAATAGTTTTAGATGAGTTCCGTTTGCCCCAAAGCAATACAAACAAGCTAATCGGCAGTAATAAATTATATAAAAGTGAATCCATGTATGAATTATGAAACTTATTTAATTCAACTTACTTCTCTCCGTTCAGGATCGACCGGACGTTTTTGATTTGTGCGAAATGCGTCGACATATCGGTTGACAGAACCATTTCAACCACTAAATTACGAAAATCGCGAAACTCCTCCGGTTTCAGATTTGTTAATATACTTTTGTCCTCGTCTCTGAGTAATCTGAGGAAAAAAGAAATGCATTTCATTATTCCAAGAAACATCTCATCACGAAAAATGCAATCTTTAGAAAAATCTTTAGAATTTCATATTATCCTATTGGTATTCAGGATTCAATTGGAAAAGCTGAAAAATGCTGAAATTCTGAATGCTTAGATGGATGACTGCTTCCGTTCCAATCACACATCGTGCTTATGTAATATGCTACATTTGCCTCGAACGAGAATTGAAAGGCATAAAAGAACTTGCTTCAATCATAACAGATAGCTCATCTCACTCATCCCATCATATTATTACGGATATCAGACAATGAATCTATTAATAGCATCCGATAAGTATTTCGTTAATAAAAGAGCATCAAAAAAAACTCTAGGACGAAATCCGCATCCTTCTCTGCTGCTAATCTGATTCTTTTCGCTCAAAGAGTTTTGGTTACAGCTTCAGTGACAAGATTAAAATGGATCATCTTACTAGAGAAAAAAAAATCTGGCTCTGGTTGACAAAATGAAAGCTGTCCAGTTATATAACTTTTTGGAAGCACTCCGACAAATAGGAATTATTAAAGTATACTTTATTCCATTCCGTAGCTTTTGAAAGCCTCTCTTGTCCTGATACATAAACCGTTACAGAAGCAGCGCACATGTTTCTTTTATCGCTAAAATGTACTGGATTGGAATCAGAGTAACATCATGTCACACAGAAAGGGTTGAATAGGCAGAGTCTAAAGAGTGTACTGCTCTACTGTGGATTGTGAATAATAAAAGTATCCATCGTCATCCACGGTATGTATGGAATTCGGAGAAAATCAAGGATAAGAGCCTCCAGATAAAAAACCAATATTGGATATTCATATTTCTCCAAAAGATCTTTGCAACTGACAAAAAATTTATTCAGTCCTCAATCCTCATCTCTTCCTTCCTTATAACAGGAAACACTGTCCATATGTGGGGAATAGAGATGTAAATCTTAAAATTGGCTGCTTATATATTATCTTTTAAAACCTATCGTGAAAGAAATCCATCTCATTTGGGAAAGTAATATAGATAAAGGGAGGGAAAGGGGAAGCAACAAGGAACATAAAAAATTCCAAGGAAAAAATCAAAATAGTAGAAAAAAATGGAAAACATGCAGCTGCTCTTCAACTGTCTACAATCCGGCAATATATGACATGACGTACTTGTAGAAAGGCTTGGACTTTTCCATCTCTTTTTTAAGAAATGTGTATGTAATAGTATCTAAACATGTCTAGAGCAAACGTGAGTTTTCTCCACTTTCACTTGAATCTTTCATCGTAGAAAAATCATGATCATGAATTGAAAAGTGGGCTCAAGACTCAGAGCATTCCCCTTACCTGAAGGCAGCACTAACGTGATGATTCTCCAAAACTGATCTATCGTTATATAGCAGAGCTAGGTCTGTTCCGACATTTATGTGAAAATTGTTTGTCGTTCCGGTATGCTCGAAGTCGTGGATGATAGCGGCGAAGAGGAGAGAAAAGATTTCCAGATCTGTAAACATATTCTGTGGAAGAATAAATAAAACATATATAGATGGTTCATCATAAATAGATAGAAATATTTAATATTTTTAGCATGTTTCAAATTATGACTATAGAAAGGCTTTGCTAAATTGCAGTATATCGACCTGATTAGTCAGACGATTCGTTAGGCGTAATCATTGCTGTCATTCAAATGTTGACTGTTATTAATGATGATTGACTGATTTTATCTAAGCAAAGACAGAGCTAACAACAGGCAATTTTCCAAATTCTTTTATTTGCTAAAATCAAGATTTTATAATGTTGAAAAAATCTGAAAATGTCTGCCTGGAAAATTACTAATGAGATCTGATAAAGGTGGGTACTTCTGCGTAGCACTCTGCTATTATTTACCTACCTGAGAGAGTCCTAAGGACATTCGAATCTTATTATTTTAATGAGGAAAATAACAACATGGGAAAAGTGTCATGTGCTCTATAATTGAGTAACGAGGTGAGTCAAAATGTTGCATATTATTTGCATCGTGAAATGTTCTCTACAAGAGGAAAGCTTTTTTTGAAGTATATAAAGTTTTCTTTTTTCACAAAAGAACTCACCGCAAGGCCCGATGACCCGATGAAATAGTGAAGCGTTTGCGTTACGTCTGCGGCATGAATGTCGTTATGATAAGGGTTCTTTAGTTTAGTATAGCCAAACTCGACAGCAGTTAGGTAGGACTCCAATTTGTCCAAATTGATGCGAAAACGACTAACGATCCCGTAACGGCTGAATAACTCCTTTCCAACGTACTTGAGGCTGTGGCCACTGGATTTGTCGTGGAATCGAAAAATGTCGAAGTGCCAGTTGTTTACTTCCTGTAAGTGGAATCAAATTCAAGACATCAGAGAAATATAAAATATTACATTTTTGAAACGTTTCTAAATAACAGTCTAAAAATGCATGCTTTTGAATCAAACAACATCCGGTAAAATCCGGTTCAACTTGCTCCATAAAACTTGTTAATCCATTAAGATAACTGTGAGAAATGTAATCCAAGCTAATATAAATAATTCGAGTAACTGCAACAAACCTGTTTTCTTGAGACATGTATCATGTATGAGTTGTGTCAAGAATTTATAGTATCGTGCCAAAAATTTACTCTTCCGTCACTTTTTTCATCACTTCACAACTATAAAACTACACGTGAGATGTCGAGCTATAAACAGTAATTGTTTACTAGATTTAAATGAAAACGCCTTCTACAAAATGCTATTTTGGTGGGCAAATGACAATCCAGCCTTTATCATGTTTAATGTTAATCAGGAGTGAAAGCGAAGTGAAATATATGGTCACGGTAAAGGACTTTGGTTCATTCATGAAATCCGCAGCTAATTTTTCTAATTTGTTCCAGACCTCAAGTATTAATTTACAAGAGTGAAAACAGAAGATGGAAATGGTAATCAAGAAACGCATAAAAAGCTAAATTGAAAAGGACGACCGACTATTCCAAAAAGATGTAAACATTCTTCATTTCCATTGCATAAAGTCCAAACTTCGTAAGTGATAACGGGATAAGGGTCGGTGAGATGGACATGGTGAGAAAGTAGGCTTAACGTAAATACTCCAAAAATGCTCATGCACGTTTACTCCCTCTAAATCCCAGCTTTTGACGTAAGCCATAAGGGTACAATACTGTTTCCTTTTCTTTATAAAAACTTACTCATCCTCCTAAACAAAGACATGCTTTCTTTGACTCTCCATTACTTCGTCCACTCTAATAGATTTCCTCGTCAGAGAAAAAATATACTTTTACTTTGTTAAAAAAATGCTCCCATATTTTCTCTTTTTTTAGCCAAATCCCTTTGAACTTCCACAAACCCGGCCACAAATTATGATGATGATGCTCTTACGATGATATACAAATAGGCTGATATATTTGTCTTACTCGCACTGTAGCTATTTCACGTTGGCATGTTAAAAGCTTCCTTTTACAACCTGAACAATAATACTGCCGCAGTATTACTGCGCAAATTATACGTATTTTACCACAATATTATACAGCTCTCTCGTTACCACTTACATTAATAACTAAAAGTATTCAAAGGAACGAGAGAAAAAGAAAAATTACAATGCAAAAATAAAAATATATCCCTTCTTTCATCCCACAATAATACACCCTTTTATCTTACTGATCCTTTCAATAAAATAACCTGCAGGCACGTGTACGTGTGCTCAACCAGTACATCCTCACTAAAAACCCGAGAGCTTCCCACAAAACTTTATTATTAAAAGAGGACAGAGTAAAAAACCAAAATACGTTATCTCTCTTCCACGAAATAAAAGAGCTCCATATTTTTATGAGGGTTATCTTGGCTCTCTCTCTCTCTTCCTAAAATAGTAGCATAATAGATAAAGACCTTGCGTGGCTCGTGTGTACATAAAGCCATTTTATTAGTCCCAGAAAACAGCTTCATTGCAGCCAACATAATGAAACGCTTTGGTGCTTTTCTTTACTCCGCATAAATTTCACTTTTACACTCGGCTCAACCCTTTTCACTCACACTTTCTGGGAGGAGAAAGTAGAGAGATGCTTTCGCAAAATCCTTTGCATATCATCATCCAGGAAATCCATACGTAATCAATTTACTATCTCAATGTCTAGAATTGTGCTGATATGCAGCTTTTTATCCGTGCAAAAGTGAAAGCTTTCTGGTCAATATTTTCAAGACTTGTGCATAAAAAATTCCCTTTCCGATGGATAAGCATGAGTGCATCTTGTCATATGTGTTTACTCTGCTGTTAAACACAACATTCCGAATCATCAATCCATTTCCGTCCTGTGGTCAACGCTGGAAGTGTCAGTGTGAAAGGATACCACATTTATACTGGAGAAATGGAAGAGTGAAAGAGAAAGCATGATCATAATTACACACTGTTCATGTCCTAACTAAAAGCGTTTTCAATTCACAACTGCGACATTTCTACTACAAGCTCTGATTGTTCATCCTTTGAAGCCCAATAATTCAGATTTATGTGGAAAGGAAACGTGGAATATGTAGAGAAATGAATTGCTCCATAAATATATTTTTGGCTCTTATCTCCATCATGTTCTAACTCATTTGATATGAATGACCAAGCCAAAAAAGACTTTCTAGTTATGAATGTTTTATAGCTACCACATCGAATTATTTTGTGTTAAACCATGTTTTAAATATGAAAGCCTTTTTCGGATAAAAGTCGAAGAATGAAACATACTTTGATCGTACCTGTATGTGGTTTTCTCTCAAGAGAATTCAAAGCCCCATTCAACTCTGGCGTGAATAAATGAATGAATCAAAAAGAATAGTGAATGAGGTCTTGCGTAAACGAGGTTATGAATACGCCCCTATCATTCATGCATCAATGGGCAAAGTCAATTTTTGCACACTCACAGGTAAAAACTTTTTTCTAATGGTAGGGGAGAGAGAGAGAAAGGGAAAATATTTGTTTTGTTATACTTTTCCCTAGTACGATGATGAAACAGTGGATGGAAGAGAATCAAGCCAATTTAGAGTTGAACAAGGTATAGATGGGATTTATCAAAGGTTTATTAAGTCTCTTTCTACATCCCACTTATGTAAAATATATTGAGGTAAATCATTTCCTAAGTGGTTCAAGTATATGAGAATGACGAAACTCTACAAGCTTTTGTAAGAGATATGCCA
Source organism: Rambutsinella grinnellia (assembly GCA_027743725.1). Classification (NCBI taxonomy): domain Eukaryota; kingdom Metazoa; phylum Arthropoda; class Collembola; order Entomobryomorpha; family Entomobryidae; genus Rambutsinella; species Rambutsinella grinnellia. The sequence continues at coordinate 48,136 of JAHZMU010002546.1, read as the reverse complement.
ATCAGTAAAATATAAGGTTACATTTTAGGCAGATTATATTTTAATTTGGAGGAAATTTTAGCAAAGAGAGAAAGTGACCATGTTAGAAAACGGATGAGTATTGCCATAAAATTAACGAGAGCATGATTAGCTTGATAGGAAAAGTGAAATTTGAGCATGACCAGTGTCCCATGCATAACTGAAATGTTATTCACGTTCCACTAATTCCATTCGAGGGAATGGATTTTATCTAATTATTTATGAATAATTTAGTTTTTAATACCAAACAACCTACCTTCAAACTCTGCTGGATATCCGCAGGGATTTCAAGTGTTGTGGCTGACAACTGTCTGTAAAAACGATCTACAAAGAGTCCAACTCGAATCGCGTTTGCCACAGAGCGAAACCTGAAGAATTTAGAGTAGTCGCGATATAAAACGAAAAAATAATCATGTTTAAAACTTTCACTAATAGTCTAAACAAATGGGGTTTTTGAGTGCTTTGAGTGTTTTTTTCTCGCACTTTCCTCTATATATCCAGAGTTAATTCTAGATCTAAGGCATTTTTTATTCCTGAATAATGATTCAACTAAATATTTTAGCGCTACAGGGAATACTTAGTAATACCATTTACATCACAGGAGAGAAAGAATTTACTCTGTGAATTAATAATGAGAGCTTTCCCTTTCCATATTACTTCAGCATTGATGCTTCAGCAAAAAAAACTTTAGAGGAAAAGTTACTTTGATTTTCATTATTTACATTATGGGAAGAGTACCTTGCAGAGATGAAATGGGGAATTAACAAAATGCAAAAAGGATTTTACATACCTTGGTCTAGGCTCGAGTCGGGGCTTGGGCTGAACCGTTTTTGTGAATGTTGAGGCAAGCCATTTCCGCACCTCTTCTGGAATCACCTCTTCGTCCACTTCAGACAGCTCATTGTCCGACTCGTCTCGCCTGTCAAATTAGAAATCCCAGAGGGACACAAAACCATTACTTTCAAATCTTTTCTCATAAACCTATCCATACAAACATGATACTGTAGTTGGTATCATTTTACAAGGTCTGGTATTTTATTACGGAATACAATACGAAATTTAATCATACATAATCATAATATCATTATCGCTAGAAACAAAAGAGATTAGCAGGTTCTCCATAATCTCTAAATAGGGAAAGTTTTGTGCATATCGGTTTGCATGCTGCAGCCTCACTTTAGAAGTTGACATGAGGTCAGAAAAATTATGCATAAATTATAATTTTTCATTGTTCTTTACAGGCAGAAGGGATTATACTTAGGTTTTGCTACGTATGAGCTAATTTATGTACATATTCCACGGAACATGCTCTATTCCATGTTATTCTTAATTTTAATTACTATTTTAATAGTAGTTCATGCCATGGATTTTGCTTGCGTGCAAAAATACATTCGTAAATCGTTCACATGCTGTCATTTTATTATGACATTTCATGCTTTTCAGCTGGATGCAGATGCAATATAACGATTTGCTAGCCATGTCATTAAAGTCATTTGAAATAAGTCATTTAATACTTAAAGTGAAAGGTATTGGAACAGATTTTTTGTAATCACTCCGGCTTTTCAATAAGTCCATTTTGCGTAGTAAGCAAAGCATATTACAAAAATGTTAGCCAAGACCAAGCAGATAACCAAGCAAGCAAAGCAAAAAACAGTAATTACTAGTCCAACTTTCAAAATTATACACTTAATTATCAGACATGTTTTTAAATACACAAGTGTATTTTAATTGTTGGAGAAAGTAAATATTATAAACCTGGACGTTTTTTAAATTTGAATAAGCTCGTACGCAAAGTAATTTTGGAAGTAGATAGATAGTAGTAGATAGGTTGAGGCGACGGATTTTATAGGCAACTCTGGATCATTCTTCTTACCAAGCACTTGCTTCTGTGAAAATTGTTTTGAATATCTCTCGCAGAATCTAATAATATTTGAGTATCTTATTATTAGTTGTATCCTAAGTCCTAGATGTTCGCAGCATGTAGATATTATTGTAGAATTTTCGCCTCCGGAGAATACAGTTTGTAAACAGGAGGATTTTCTCTAATTTTCTAATCTACCAACTCGCGTCCTTCATGCTCTTAATTCGGTAAAGTAATGGAGACTGGGCCTTCCAGCTTAAAACTTCCAACAAGTTGTTGTTCCAGAGTTCATAAATAGCATCCTTAGAATATATTCCATTTATCTCCTAAAAGTAGCATTACTCCAAGTGATCTTGTATAAGATGTTCTTAAGATAGAAAATGCTGGCGAATGAAAATTATGACCAAAAGCGTGACATGTACAATTCCTAAGACGCTTCCACTTGAATTGATTTCCAATTTAAAACTTCCCAGCACTAGATAATTTATTAAAATATCTGATCAAACATATTTAAAATTATACCGTATATTTTACAGTGTTTCCATTTCATAAAATTATCATTCCCAGCAAAATAATCCCTTATGGGGAAATATTATAAACTGCTCGAGCAAAACAACTAATCCTTTTAGCACCAAAAATACCTTATTTTTCTCTCAAAATCTGAAATTAACGACGCTCCCTAATCCCCATTTTTATTTCTCTAGCACTCTCTCTGTTTACACATATTTTTCTTCGCATCGCATAAACAGAAAACTCTGGAGACATTATAAATACTCCATCTTAATGTAGAAATGTTTAGTAAACAATTCTTATCTCGACTGTCGTTGCTATTTTCGTCTGGAAATGAAACGAGCGGTGCTCCTTCAAAGACGATGATAATACTTTCTTTTTCGGACTATGCTTTCCAGAATTTGATGCGGAAATTATAGAGAGCGGAAAGGAAAACGACAAGCAAATATAAGAGGGCTGAATTAGCTACTTGAAAGGAGAATTGAGAGGGATAAAACTTGCTACGTAGAAAACCCACGTTATTCTATTGATTTTTCAGTTGGGAATTGAAACCTCACTCCATATCACGGAAAATATTTAGAAAACCTGGAGATTTCTTTTTGAAAAGGGGAATTTCTCATTCTAATGTATTGACAAAAACACAAAATTGTTGATACTAAATAGATGGTCATGGAAAAGGGTAATTTTGGAGTTTCAAGGTAATTTTTTTGTGGAGGCGTTTTTACAAAAATAACATGCTTTGAAAAATGTCATTATGGGAGTAACGCTTCTTTAAAAATTGCTCGGTTAATGTTCACTTTCTGCACGTACAAAAATCTCTGCATAATCTTCGTCTAATTTTGCTCGAGAAAATTGTGTTCGTAGCGAAAAGGAAACGGTTCAGTGCACCAAGTTCAGCCTTTCATATCCATCGCCCATGAATTGTACTCGCTTTATGATCTTAAATACATCCGGTGGAGCAGTAACGACAGCTTTTATTCAGCAGGGCAAAAACTTCCATTTTAGCATAATCTTCTCATGTATACCCATTTATTAGTTGGGATAAAGTAGCTGTTGATATTGAAATGTTGCTGACATTAACTATGCTATAAAATAGCTTCCTTAAAAAATTGCTACTTTGGAATACGTTTCCGTGCTTTGGGATTAATTTATTCTCTATATTAACAGCGTTACTTAACGTAATACTAGTTTACTTTTTCATAATCCTTGTTCTTAGCAATCATTGCGCAACTTTTAATTCTTTTCCATCTCGCTAAAAGTTAATTAAAAATAATCCACTAGATGCGTTCAGTGGATATCATAATCCCCAAATTAAAACCAGTTGAGTTTCAACAGGCACTGGAGGTTTGGTACTCTTTCCCGATCAATCAGCTTCATTATACAAAGATTGAATCTTGTAATAAAAATCTTATCTAAAAATAATGAAGGAGGACGTGAGTAGAATATCACATTTTTAAGATGTGACAAAGTTCTATGGGAAACTTTACGAGCTTTGCATATAAATATGGATTTGGCATTTATTAGCCAAAGGTCGACGTTTAATGGGTGGGGCTTTTGTGTAGCAAGGAGAAATCTATCAATTCAAGCCGTTTAAAACGATTCTGCGGCTAAAATTACAAAATCATTTAAGATTAATCAATATAAATGAAATATTTCTTTGACGTTTAGTAAAACTGGGCCATCAGTGTGCTCAAATAATAAGGTCAGATATGTTATAATTTTTATTCTCTGAATTTAAAGGTATCAAATTCGGTAAAAACAAATCTTAATTCGGATCATTCCGTAAAAATTTCATTACTTTAGTGAATTGCGTTTTTATTACCATTTCACTTCTTTTAAGTGCCTGATCGCCATTAGCGAAACCCAATCATTTACGCCTTGTTTTGGAGATGCTACTGACTTATTTTTAGCGTTTTAATGCAATTGCTACTTTCGGTCAATATAAAAGTCAGCTTAGGAAGAATGATGACACGTGTAAATGTCCATCTTCACAGGAGAGAAAGAAACGGAAAAAATTTAATGACTTTTCTAACACATTCCTCGGTATTTTCTACCCACACGGAAGCTTTCAGATAAGAGGAGAGCAGAGATAAGCGATTTCTCATCAACCCTAAATGACTCTTTTTAAATGAAACTAGCAAAAGAATATCATTAAATTATTACGTAAAAGAATCTTATTAAATTAGATAAAGCGTGCGCATTCTTGCATTTCATTTTCATTTTAAACGCTAAATATCTTTTCGCTTGAAACGGGTCTAAGAATTTCAGGAAGTGTATATTTTATCACAGCTATAACTTTCAATCCGACTCATTTAAACCTTAGAAACTTTTCTTAATCCATGGATCCAGGCTATCTCTTTCTAGACAATCTAATCCGATCACAAGCTCCTCTTCCTCCCTTCCATCTTGATGAGAGCTTACACACAGAGTTATCTATTATTACGTAACAATTCACTTTTATTCGACTCTTGGGAAATTTTCCGTGTACTTTTAGAGAAAAAGGTAGGAGTTGAGTCACTTTAACATTTTAAAAACGATCCCATCAACACCAACAACAATGCATCCATTAACTATATTATTTTTGATGGTTGAAATAGCTCTCGGCTAATGCAATCCATGACGTTCTCTAATGGGAATACCACTTCTATTGCATTTTACTTGTGCACATTGAATCAAACATGAAATGGTTTTTTATGTGCGAGCCGAGGAATGAAAAGAGACTCGATTCATGCATACTTTCACAAACACAATTCTCATGTGTGATAGGATGAGTCCATCCGTAGCAGTGATCCGATATCATCCTTTCATAGGATGTGGAGCCTTGTTTTGGCATTCCTCTGCTGAAAAATTATGTCAAATTCCCATACACATCTCATTTCTCGAGCTTGGGAATTTTTTAATAACTTGATGTGCAGTTTAGCAAGTTCTAAATGAATTTCTCCTACATATCCTGTACCCGAATTACTCTCACGATCTCTGGTCATATATGTGGGCGACTCCAATGAGTTGAACATCAACGCAGACATCACTGCTGAGGTCATAAAAACAAGGTTTAAAAGTGAGTTAAAAGGAGTCATACCCACACCGCAAACTTATCCTCAACATATTACCACTCTCTCTTTCCATTCTCTCTGGAAATATATTCACTTTGCTATTTCCCTCCTAGAGAAGGAGAGCAGTGAAGCCGAAAAATATCTGCACTTGAAATGAAAAGTTGCTTATAATAGTATTAACCTACACTTCAACCTTCCTTGCTTGTTGGCTTTTGGAAAAGAAAATTACTACGCACTCATTTCATATGATCACAGAGGCTTAGCCTACACCTACAGACGCGAATATTTTTGGAACTTTTGTCCATAACATCATTCCCAGTTTTTGAGATGAGAGGGAAAATGGGATTCGGAGAAGAGACTAGATGAGTTTATTTTTAATGCTCTTGTCGATCTCAAAAACTCTACTATTGCTCTCGAGAGTGTCTCCTTTTCCGACTGTCAAAATTTTTTTCACCGCGAGTTGAAGATGTTAATGCATTTTTAAACTAACAATCCAAAAGTTGAATTTTTTTTACTTTATAGTCAAACTCTCTCCAACTTTTCTCTTTAATTTGCCACTTGTTTTAAAGAAACTACTTATATTTTATACATTCAAGTTGAGAAACGTATCGTAGCTTGTAGCAGGTCGGCCTAGTCAAAACTTCAAATATGAAATGTTGCAAAGGAATTGCACAATACCGACTATAAAGTGTAATAATGGAGAACGCTCTGTTGAAAGTTAAATAAACAAAACCTTTTATACATTTTTTTGCTAGTTTTAACCCGAAAAAGCTTTTCCCCGACTTGTCGTAACTAAAAAATTGTAAAAGGCATTCAAAATTCATACACAGCTCCTAACACGATTAGTTATATTTGCTCAAGAACCGAAGCAATATTTTTTTAAATAACAGCTAAAAGCGAGAACATATCAGAGATACTCGGTTTCAATTCTGCTAGAAAGCTGTCGCCCTCCACAGATCTCATCCAATAACACCTTAATCCTCTGTTATCCTTTAAACAAATCGTATCAGACTGAAGTACGAGGGTTTATACAAATTACTTCTCTGATTTGTGAAGCGCAAGCCCTTCCAGTGAATATAATGACGGTTTTTACCTACAAAACCTTGTAATTTGAACCTTTTTGAGGTCTTGAGGGTTAATTCCTGATTTCCTTGTTGATTTGGTATAACATATTCTGCAAAATAGCTAATAATCAAAGCAAATATGAGATGAAAGACAGATTTCATGACTAATGCACGATTTAAACATTAGTTTGTAACCGCTTTACTAAAGCGAAACACTTAAAACGTTCAAAGCAAGTGATTATACGAGTATCATAAGAAATATTAATTGGACCTCACACAGGATTAAGCCATGCGAATAAAAGCGAAAACATGTAGCTTGTCAGCCAAATACTAATTGCAATCTCAAAAAATTTGAGAAAAAAGATGAAAAAATCTGAAAAAGTTTGTAAAATTCAAGCAAGTCTTTTTAGATTTTCTATTTTCTATGAAAGTGTCAATTTTTGTTACTGTGTAAAAATAAACCGGTGATACACTTTATGTACATTGGGGAAGGGGAAAATTGTGTAATTAGATATAAAAAGTTAGTTTTCAAGGACTACTTTTGAGAACTCGTAACATTTTCCTTCTAATTTTAAAAAATTCCTCTGCTCTTCAAAAAAGGCAGGGTAAAAAATAAAAGATTGAGATGACTTTTTTTTAAAGGAAAATGAGCTACTATAAAATAACATTCATGAGGGAATTTTTTACTTATTGGTTCAGTTGCTTTTTACAGCTTTTACTGAGAAAGGCGAAAATAAAAAAGCAAAACTTTAAAATTACTTTCTGGGCAGGGATTCAATATACAAAGAAGATAAACAAGTTGTTTAATATTACTCTGTATAGAACATTTATACTAAAAAGAATGAAACATTTTGGTGTGAACCTGCGACTCTCCGGTACTGTAAGTGTGTCACTGGCAGCACCTGCGTTACTGCCCTTTCGATCTGTTTTCGGTGTGATAATTGTGGGTAAAGAGGTTGTAGTTGGAGGTGTGGATGTTGCTGTAATGTCAGTTTTAGCATTATTTTCGCCACCACTACTACTCTTTCCTGTGACTATTGTTGTGTTAAGCGAATCAACTGTCACAGGGTCAGTTGAGCCTGCGGTTGTGACGGTTGCGGTTCGCTTATCAGTAAGACTATCAGAGGTAGAAGAAAGATTTGTATTTTGTGGAAGAAGTGTAAGGTCAGCAGAAGAAGAGTCAGCGGAAGCAGTTATTATTTTTGCAGCAGAGGAGGTAACACAAGAACTAGTTGGGCTTTGCCTTTTTTGTTGAAGTGGCTGCTGATGAACTTTCTCTTCCCGAAAAACTTCCTCAGACAAAGACTGCTGATGATGAACACGGGATAAACTGTTTACAGTTGTGGGCTCCCCGGTAACACCAGCTTCTGAAGATGATGTTGCTGCATCGTGATGCTGACACGGAACAGTTCTGTTAGAACAGATATATAAAATAGATAATAGAATGTCAGTCAGAGTAATACGCAATGTGAGAGACAACCACAAAACAACTTTGACACAAAAGTGGACACACACTTTGTTATTCTTTGGTTGCAGTTACACTTAAAAGTTAGCTGGCAATGACGGACGGTGACGAAGTTTAGACATGATCACAATCACAATTACATTACATCAATTATTAGTATCATCTCTTCTACCAGAATCTAAATGATCACTACTACAAACATACCACAAATGCTTCGTAGATATGACCAAATAGTACGAAAGTGGAAAGTCATGAAAAAAGTTTTCCCATTAAAGTGAAAGCCCTCTAATATTAGTATAGCCGCATATAACTAAAGGCAATCAGTAATAATGAGGTTAAATAATACAGTATCGTTAATAAGAAAGGTTGACAATTTACAAAACTTATAATTTATATCACGACCCACTCTTCTATAGTCTCTTGTGAACGTAGCCAATTTTCATTCATTCAAGTCTTCCTCATTTGTTCTGCTTGGGCAATGCAAACAACCTTGGCTTTTCCACTTGCTCCTCAAGGGCGTACGGGAAATGAACGACATGATTATGATTACTTTCACATAAATCCGACTCATACGCAAGAGGGCTATAGGTTTACCATAAAATTCAATTGGCTTATGTCTCCGAGAGAGAAAAGTAAGGAAAGCTTTCAATAAAATGCCGACGGTTATGGATACCCAGTTAATCCATATGGGGAGAAAAACCCTGCCAAGGGGGATTAGGTTAAGAGGACAGACCTTCTTAAGTCTTATAAGTAGCTTCTTTCACATCGCTCCTTCTATATCTATCATGTATTGCAAAAGTGGTCTATAAAAACTTTCCTGCCATCCTTCACCCTTTCCAATGTATAAGTGATTAGCATTTAATAAGAAGAAAAATACCTTTAATATCATTTTCCTTTCCCTTTGATGATTGCAACGAATACCAATAGATATAAAGGAACCGTTCATTAAACAAACTCTCTATTTGGTTTAGGAATTTTCACCAAAGTAATCATAACATGGGATCGCCTTTAATTAATTTGTCGCGTTAAAGGCTATAGAAAAGGGACTAGAGGAGAGAGCTCAAAGCAAATAAAAACCTTACTATACTTGTCGTTAAATGATACATAAATCTTGTTCTCCTCTATGCGTGCCACAATCCACGCCTTTTACGATTCTAACTTTGGTCTGAAAGTAAGGTGAAGTATGTTGATGAGGGCGTTATGTACAGGAAGCGCTTTTAATAATGAAGATAAATTGTTAGACATTCCACTCTCTTAACGATAAGGCTTGAGCTAAAAGAAAGTCTATCGATTTCTCTTTCCGCTTGCTTAACCAACTTTCGAAATGAATTACGCATTCGTCACGTACAAGGCGACCCTGTTTACTTCATGCTAACCGGATGAGTATTACGTAAAGCTTAGAGAGAAAGAACTAGACCAATTTCCTTATTTCTCTTTGAGCCAAGAATAGTATTTGAGTAGGTGGCTTACCTTTCTGCTATTTTCTATCTCTTTCCAACTGGATCAATGCATGTAATTAAGTATCTTGTCGAAACAATAAATTGCTAACTATATAGTCGTAGGCAAAAATATTTATGTCGAGTTACCTAACTGCATACACGTCACGGTTTATCATGTCATCACAGTAATAAAAATGGTCTTATTTGCTTGTACTAAATCCTTATCTGGAGAAAGAGGGGAAATGGCAGGATAGTTTCGCCTTTCATCTACGCAGACTACTCTGATACAAAATATATCACGTCATAAAAATCCCAAAAGAGTTGTATTGATTCAGATTATGTCACTCGAGTCGCATTCCTCAGGAAAAAGTGCTATATTTCTACATGTCTGAAGCAGTCTGAATCCTCTTCACTCAATTTTTAATGATGTGATCAAAAATCATTGCTAAACCTCCAGATTCATTTATAGACGGTGATGTTTACTGTCTGGGAAAAATCATCCCAGAATGAATTGAATTCTGAAATGTAATTTTCGTCTCAAATTGATTTCCCAAATTACACAAGCAGACTACAAATTCAAATTTCAAATTGCTCTGTACATACATCAGCGCACACCCAAATTACTCATTACAGATTAATGCTAGCTCAACCCTACGACGTTGTGTACCGCTTAGAAATTAAATTACAGGCTATTACTTAATACTTCATGAATCATGTATTTAGGCATGATTGCGTTTGACAGTCGCATATGATCTATAGCTGCTGCCTTACTATATTCAAAAAGGCAAAACTGTCTCCTTTTAACCTCATTGTTTGGCCAGAATATTTTACCAAGTTTTGCTACTGAGTTCGTTTCAAAAGTTAAACAAGCCATGTACACCCTCAACCATTCTATATTTGTACTAGTCTAAGCATTTCTGATACGCACAACATAACTGATCACATGAACCCATTTATAAAGCTGAATAATTAATAAGGCGATTTTCTCCGCATGTATGATTTAAACATTCCTTATCGAACCGTCTGCCAATCAACCCATTTTCTCCAGTATTATATGCCTGTCTACTTTCACAACGATCAAAAGAAAGGATGAAGTCAAGCAAGAAAAAGTTTTTTAAGACCAGCCCAGCTCTCCGCAATCCTTCACATGCATAGCTTTATCCCTATAAACCTCCTTGAGCATATTTAATAGTAGGTTTCGATACATTGTTTACTACTGCGACATGAACACCGCCCACCTCCATCAAGTGCTACGATAGTTATAGATTTTTGCGAACTTGTAGTAATCAAATGAGCTATTGCCAACATATAAAAACAGTAATTGGCCCAATCATCACAAAAAAATGATTGAACTAGTAAAAAAATATAGAGAGTAATACTTTCACTCTACACCATTTAAATAATTGAGTAGAACATAACCTGCAGAACGTTCAATTCAGGAAAAATTCTATCTCATATATCAAGTGAACTTTCACCGATATGTATTTTATGACGTCACTGATTACTAACAAGGACTGAACTTATGGATTTGCGTTGCCCAATTTCCTCCTTATAACCTTTTTTCTTTCTTTGTGGAGGAAACATAAGAGGAAAGCATCATCTTTAACTATGAATAACTACAAGTTGTCGTTCGTTCCGACTCACTACACATGAAAGGAAGATTTGTATGCAGAGCAATACGATAAAAGCTGACATTATGTTTGAACAAGACTGGAGCTCAATACGTCATTGAATAATGATAAAGGGGACAATGATATTCAGTGAAATGTGCGCACATTTTCCCGCTATAAATTCATTACACTTTCACACAACAACTAGATTTCCATCAGAGAGATTGGGATAAAGGTTGTTCAAACGAGAATATTTAGAGATAAAAGAAAAATAATAAACTCTTTTTTCTCTAGTTTAGTCTCTTGATATTAGACTTTTGTTGTGGTTTCCTTTACAGCTCCTCTATTTTATTTACAACCTCGTTGGCAAACAATAGAAATGATAAAAATGAACAGTTGCAATTTCATATACTCCCAGAATTATAAAAGTGGGTGGAACAACAGATTATGGATATACTTCCTGATTATCACATGTGACATGGGAGCATTTACATCTACTGGTTCATTCTCTGTACTGAGATATTCATCAAGCTAATCTGCAACTAGACCATTCGCTATCCCAAGATACAGATATGAACCTGAGTGAAAGTCAATGAAGGAGAAAGTAAATATTAGATAAGGAAATGATCGATTTTTGTGTTTGCTAACATGCGGGATAAAGTTCATAATATTTATTAGTGTAAATAGGTGTATCCCTAGAATTATGCTCTTATAAGGAGGAGAATAGTTACTCTTTTAGTATAAACTGTCAATTAAAAAGCATATGGTAATTTGATGAGAATCTAGGCGTGACGTTAAGCACACATGGTATGTAATAATTTCGTGGTAGCTTGTTTTTGTTTCGTTTCCACATTGTCTTAATAGTTTGTGAGAGTACAGGAAGGAAATTGCGCTGCGCTGCGGGCTCTTCCCTTTCCTTTGCGTTTGTAACGCTAAAATTAGTCTGTCGGTGGTCTCTTTTTCAGTGTGTGCGGCTTATTATTATTTTGCTGTGAGAGAAAGAGAAAGAGACGAGCAGGCAAGTGGCAGAAGCTAGTACGACACACACACAACCCAATCCTAGAAAAACAGTGATGATGACTGACTAGTGGTTTGAGTTTGGATTGGATGAGATGGATCATACTAGAGAAAATTTTAGCTTAATGGATAGACTCTTATAGAAGGTAGTTTTGGTTTTTACGGTTGTTTTTCTCCCTACTTCTATTGCTAAACCATCATCCATCACGGTAGTTGTTGTGGCAGACGGTTTTTATTTCCACAGAGAGGCTTTCATACTCTCATCATTTACCTGGGTAGTTTAGGACTGATTGCTGCAATTTTTATTGCAGACGATATCGCCCTCAATCTAATATGATTATTTTGAGCATTACAACAGCTACACAACTCTTATAGTGATGAAACTTTATGGTAATCTAAACCTCACTTATGATAATACTTGTAATTGGATTATGCTTACTTCACAGTAAATATGACTTTCTTTTTAGGTGTTTTGGGTTTAATATTTTCTATCATTGTCCTTCAATTCTCGAGACAATATCTCGTGTAAACAATTGGAATTAATTGTAAATAATAAAAAAAAGTTAATTTCCGCTCGAACCTCTCGTTCACTGGCTCCGCATCTCCACTTTCTCCTCCTTGAATGATCTCGATAGCATACTGAATGTTTTTCTGGAGGACTTCCGGTGGCACACTCTCCAGCTGGCCACCCTCCAATTTCTGCAATATCAACTTCAACCGCTGAACCACCGACACATTGGATAAGGTTGGCAGATCTGTTTGAAGGTCAACGGGAGGATCCTTCCGTCGAAGGATTTTTACTCCATTGGTTTGCTCATCATTGGCAACTGCAAAGAATAAAGGAAGTGTGGTCATCGTAAATTAATTTCCGTTCAATTGGTGAAATGTTCTTTACGACAGAACATTTAAGTTTGGTATTAAATGATCCATATAAATGCGACTTTCACCGCATTGCATCACATGAAGTATCTTTGAAAAATGTCTACTACTACATGCGTTGTTGTTACAATTACTGGCATAGACATTTTTAGTTGATTAGACAATGCATTACAAACATCACATGAATGAAAGCTGTCATTTTCTTAAAAGAAACCAAAAACTATCATTTAATTCGCGTTTTAGTAAATAAAACAATTTTTCAATGGCATCCCTTCATGTCCTCCTTCTTTCTTAACAATAGTCTTTCCGTCAGACCCAATCATTTCAGCCATCTGCTTTCTCAAGATAGCTCAAACAGACTGTACAATTCACTCTCTCCTCCTTTCCCTTTTCTGCCTGACAAATGTTTTGTATCTCAAAGTTGAGACTTTTTATCGAATTGAAAACAATGTAATCCATTTATTTTCTTGGCGAAAGTAAGAGAAAAACTCTAATACAATGGTATATAGATAAAATAAAATAGCAAACTATAGTAGACGTTTTGCTCCTGTCATACTTTTTCTACAGACCTTCTATACTTTCTCCTTCCTGTCTGTTGAATAATGGACACGCATCCACCCAACTTAGTAGCTTGGAAGACACTAAGTTGGGGAAATCTGGTGTGTGATGATAAATTGATTTTACTTCATTCCCTCCTATCTATCTTGTTGAGAGAGATTTCATTCTGCACGAATGATAAAGAAGCGTAGTCACTGCATCAGTATCAGAACATAGAAAAAACTTTATACCAACTAAATTATGACAAATGATTGGAGAAACGGAGAAAATTGAACAATGCAGCAGGGACATGAAATATTCGATAAGATTTCCGTTACATCTATTGACCGACTAACAGTTGTAGTTTAGATTGAACAATGTCTTCAATTTCGATCGTGGATAGGTGAAACAAGGAAACATTTTATATCAAAGTGAAAGCTTTCGGAATATTTTCTAAGAAGCCAAGACATGTACCTCAAACAAAGTCATGTCATCAACAAACATGTTCACGAGTATGTTGCTGATATCTATTTGTGTAAAAGAAATTGAAAAATTACCGATTTATCTCAACTTACTTATCTCATACGTAGCCCCATCAATATGGAAGGTAGCGGTAGCACTCTGGCATCGAAATATTTTCTCATGTGACATTTTCATGCAGGAAAAAATATCAACTAGTTGACGAGAATGAGTACGATTGCATGTTGTTGGATAAAGAATTCGCTACACTACATTTTGGCTCGATAAGAATGAATTCATTATATTAAAAGTGATAACATCCACGGGATAAAACCGCCCTCGAGTCTTCCACACTTCTCCTCCTCCCAATGAAATTTACATCTGACGATAGAAAACAACCGACTAAACGTTTTTATCGAGAGTTGAGCAATCTCTTACAGGAAAACCCACTCAAGGCCCAACTAACTACTAGTTTTTCACTACCCCCGAGTCAAAGTAAATTACTTGTTGTAAATGAATATGTATATATTGGAATGAGAGGCAAGACAAGCGCAATATTAAATGGCATGTCCACACAAATCCGAGGGAATCCTTTCAACAAGAAAAAAACTGGATGAGAGACAGAAAAACCCTTAAAGTGGGAATATGGTAGTTGTCGTCTGGTATTGCTTTGTGGTAAACACTGTCAGAGTAAACAACGGATACACGGATTGACTCTTTCCTTCTGCTCCTTGTTTTACTCTTTGTGGTAGGGAGAAATTGAAAGGATTTCCGGATGATGAGGAGTGACAATGCACACCACAGAAAAAATTAAAAGGACCAGTTGTTGGGGCAGATGACGATGATGACAAGGATGAATATGGATTAAGCCCTGGGAAAATCTCAACCAGTCCCTTTAAACTTTGTTTTCCATCTCATCCCATTATTAGTTTTCGTGTAAAATGACTGCCTCTCTGACTACTGTTAAAGCTGGCAATTTTGCGCGAATTTTTTCCCTCTGGCAAACTTTTCTCCTCGGTTGGAATATTACATATCATCCATTTTTATTGTAGCTGTAAAACTACACGTTTTTCAGGAATAAAAGTTGAATTCTTTCTTCAGAGAAACACATTTATTTACACTCCCCTTAATCAAGTCTTTCGAATATAATCGTCATTTTTGTGGTGTGATGATCACAAGGCAAGTATGAATTTCTCTGCCTGCAGCACATTATTATAATCCGCACTGTCCTGGTTTAGATTACGGTTTTTCCTCTCTCTCAAAGCTCAAGTGAAAAGATTACCACATATTGCCTGTGATTATGACTGTGTTGTTGTGTGAGCTGCCAGCAGTTAGTTATAAACTAAGCTGAGGGACAAGTCGTTTTGAAAGTGATCCTTGCAAAACTTTCCAACACACAAAGAATAGAAGAAAAAAATTAATCTCCACATTTTTCCTTTCTTCCCAAATTTAACCATGGAATAAACCCGAGTGTAATATTTTTAAAATGAAATAGGAGCCCATATCACGCTTTCTCCAGAAGCGCAAATAATAATAGATCATTTCGAAACTAGAGTTTCAGACTAATGTTATGCCCAACTTTATATAATGAATACATATATTTTGTCTTCATTATTTTATGAAATTTCACTCCTACTTATCGTCTTCTCATGATAATGGTGGTAAACCAAGCATAAAATTTTTATAACTTTAGGGATGAATGAAAACAATGTTAGCCTCTTCTATTCCCCTTTTTCACTTCCTTCCTAGTTTCCTTTTAAGAACTCCCGTTCGCCCTGTGGTTTCCGGTAGCCTTACAATATGGAACAAATCTCTGAATATGAAACTAGTTGTGAGCTACAAGCTTCTTGTTTTATGTCTGACGTGCCCGTCTAACGCTGTCTGTTCAACGCGAGATATACAAATGATACCTTCAACTTATACAAGCCATTTCCTTCGTCAAATAGCTATGCACTTGCTTTCATAATTTATATTCAAAGTAAATATGCACCGCTTTTTCCACCAAATTATGACTCCCACTATAACATAAATCTGACAGAGAAAGTTTACAATGACACCTCATATTACCGTATTCATTTTTAGTGAAAGCTAAATCATGAAGACAGTCCAAGAATTTTCAATTTTGTTAAAATTTCCGTTAGAGAAAAAATGCGAGCACATTCTAAAAATATAATAAATGTTACTTGTATAGAAAGAATATTAGTTTCCAAACAAAAATCCTTGTTTGGTAGTGGCAAGCTAGAGATAAGTGAGAATAGTAAGTGTGAAAAGAGCAATAATGAAAGGACAAACACCATTTTCTTTTCTAAAATGGTTGTAATTTCAACTACGCAGTTATCTACTTTCAACTGCTTTCTCTTTGTGTGGTCTCGCTCTAATTTTCCAATTTACAAATGGTTTCGTTTTTTTGTTGCTTACTCTTGGTGACTAGAAGTTCCCTATTATTGTTACGCTCATTCCTTTCACTAATATGCTTCATGTTAGTAGGTCTCCTCGAACAAGTGAGTGATGACGACAGGAAAGGGATCATTTCTTTGTGTTCTCAAACTGTTCTCCTCTCACATCATAGCGCACTTACTTTATTCACTCAGCACACTCCACACAAAATAATGTATTTTGTCCCCCTTTATACAAGGGAATATTTGATGCGGTGAAAGTTTCCAACATTTAGTATAACATTTAAGTAGGAATTATTTAGAAGCTAGTGAATGGAAAGGTAGTGTAGTGTCAGTTGCAAATAGACGTGACATCAAGTGTCTTCCTTTTGTCATTGACACATGAAGACAACGCCGGGACTCTCTTATGAAGTATCCCTTGACACTTGATGTTACTGGTGATCATTCTTCTTCCTCTCTTCTCATAAGATAGTTGCTATAAGGAGAGAATATGACATTAGTCGTGAATGTGAACGACTATATATAACTTAAGATAAAATGTGTGGTTCAGCAAGACAATGAAATCCGACGTGAGAATGTGGTGACTGCTGACATGAATACGGTTACAAGAGTATGGATCAAATAGAAAGCATAATGATGTCACACGAGCAACAATGGACTTAAAATAGGTGGAGAAAGGTGGTATGATCATTATTTAAAAATGGCATTCAGTAAGGAAACAAGTGAAAGCAATGATAAAACTTTGAGTTGGAAAGAATGAATTTTTTCAGCAAAGTGACACATAAAAATGCGATATCGACTATTCCAGCTGTGTTACTTTTGTTACCAGCAGTCGGTGTGATTTTCCATTAGAAATTGAAATGATTCATGGATTTTGCCCAAACCAATATTGGAATAAGTGGCTAATATATTTCTCTGTGTAAACTCTTTTCTCCGAATTGCCAATAATAACCTTTCTGAAGAGGAGATATCGAATGCTATGCTGTCACTCAAGTACAACTTGTCAGAAAGAATTAAATCAAACCACTGTCGACAAATACTTGAAAAAATACTAGGAAATTCCTACAAAGCTTGTAACAAATTTTGTTTCAATCATCGCCCACTTTCACGTGATAGCGAACGAGCTCATAATACTATATGGCAAAGTATTATACGAAGTGTTGATATCCACAAGACAAAAAAAGGTTTTTTGATGAAAGAAATCCTTAATAATAGGCGCTTCTTTTGAGTCTTTTTCTTTCACTCTCGCACGCCCTTTAAATCAAGGTGTTGATAATGTGGTTTTTTCGCCTCACTAACTTTCGAACTATATATGGGCAGCAATAGCAACACCCGGCTCCTTAATCTTTTCTCTTTGGCCATTTCTTTCTTTTGCTTCCTTCCTTTTTCTCACGCTCACTTAGCTGTCAATGAAAATGAAGGGATGAACAAGTTTAATATGTTTCTACTTCTATCATTTCTCCTTCTTTTCCCGGATTTTCTCAGCTTATTTCATAAACTACCTTTAAGTAATATATATCTAAGAACAAAACAAGTGGTATCTTCATATCTCTCCCAAGATTGAGCTTAGCGTGATAGAAAAAGTTTCAGTGAGGCGGAGAAAAGTGCTAATGTGATGGCTTTATTGTGTTATTATTAGCTTATATGTCTTATATGATTGCTTTCTTACTTTCTCGCACAAAAATGAGATGATAAAGAATAAGAGAGAGAGAGAAATTACTTGGATATTTTTACATCTAACGATAAGGAGAAAGTAGAAGAAAGTAATATTCGAAGGTATGAAATTGCTGAATGCCATCCTACCATCTGATGCTATCTGTTATAATGACATCGACATCATCAACAAGCATTAAGTTGTCCCGATTTTTCTCTGAAGCAAACGCTTCATCGCTGAAGTGTAAAAGAACCCAAGTTTATCATATTTTTTCAGTCTACCAAATTTTGTCGCGTGATGAAAGTAAAATGGTTTATCACAGGGACATAAAAGTAAATTGGATAAATTATTTTTGGTGCGTACCGCGACACATTTTTACTCAGAAAAATTGGAACTAATAGCATACGCAGTTGTAGACTTCTCCTACGCAAAAGTTGAATTTTTTGCAGCTTATAAATATGAAGGAACATAATATTTGAGTATAATTTGGAAATAAAAAGGATATGAAAGTGTGACATCTCAACCGTTTTTATGTAGTCAGTCATCACAATTCTCTCGACAGGTCATTACGTTGAATTTGTTGCGAAATGCTTTTCTCACTAAACTGAGAGGTAAATAACATATAATTAGGATAAATACTTGTGTAATGAGCAATGATAGTCACCAGAAGCAGGTGTAAGGCTACTTATTACCCAAGTGTCTCTATGTCGTGGGAGAGTGAAAACTCTCACCCATTCTAACATTACTAACCAAACATGCAATTTCATCAAGTATGCACGAAGGTTACTAAAGTGGAATATATGAATTCTAAATATTATTTTTCCAAACTTCCATCTACCTCTGCAAACTTTTACATTCAAATCGATAGGAGGAAAAAGTGGGAGAAAGTTTGTTCCCAATTATTTCGTCGGTGGATGAAATGGGCAACCAAAAAACTACTCCACATGCTTTTGTTCAATGTGGTATTACACTCAGGTTTTTACTAGTTATGACATGGATAAATCTATAATACACTTCCCCACTGTTTTAAAATGGAGAGAAGGAAAGAAAAAGTTTTTAACAAATTAACGAAAAACTAGCCTACAACCAGATATGCATGACCGAGCCGATTTCAGAGCCAGCCTGCTCTAATTCTTTCGGAGGTAAAAGGCCCCCAGGTCGTCTTTAAATGTGTTTCATTCGCACTACTCTGCAAACACAGTTTTGCAAGGAACACGTTTGGAAAGGACGTACTCTTGTTTCAAAAAACTAGCACAGTCTAATCTACATATCTACGGTGAAGGGTTGCAATACACGACGACTCTGTTTATGATACCAGTGTAAACAGAGTAGAATGACGTTAATCACACTTTCTTCTATTGCAGTTCACACAGAGTTTCCTCTCAAAAAAACTTTGTTGAAGGGGCTCCAATTTTATGCTTTGATTCCACCCTTTGTCACACACTCTCCATTTATCCAAGAGAAAACAGGAGCTGTCAGGAGTTCAAAGTAGTTCGCTCGGTGAAACAACGAGGTGTGCAAATGAGAGGGAGTCTTCTATAGAATTAAGTTTGGCGTTACAAATGAGTATTTCTGTTTTGATCATTTAGCTATGGAGTCTGGTGAAAAGTGAGCGATATTTCAATGAGCTCGAGTTTCATCTAGTGAAAGGATGACTTTTCCAATATGAGATTCCATTTCACAGAACAAAATGTCTAATTGGGGTTTACACAACTGTCATCTCCTACAATATTGTTTCTAGTTTGTACTTTCTTTTGTCAACTTCATTAACGACTTGTTATGCAGTGAGAGAAATGTCAAAATTGGCTCTCGTTACGTTCGATAAAAATTGGATAACCAGATATATACTTTCCCACCATATTATTCGCAGATCTCAACTTGTTTTACGTAATCCGAGCGAGTATTTTTCCTAGCTCGGGATAAGTACGTTCCTTATTGATAAAATCATTATACGGCCATGTTCTCTAAGCACATTACATAAAACGATTCTTTACATGTTGCTCATAAAATACATTGCAGCCGTAATGAGATTTCTTGGATCGAATAAAAAAGTTTCACTTTCACATTTACTCTGGCGATTGCAAACATCGATAAAATATGAAACATTCACAGCAGCTTTCACAATCAAAAGCAAGTATACAAACTGTCACACACTAGTTTTTAATAAATCAGTGAAATTCACGACTCGCTCGCGCACATTTTTCCCCGTTTATTAAAATAATTTATTAAATTGTATAGAAAGTGCGCACAGAGTGAGCCGGAGAGAGAGCGAAGGTAAAATGATTTGTGATGATATGGCTAAAATAGATTATTTGATACGACTCGACCGGAATATTGATTGTGTTTGTTCACGTTTTTTTACTCCATCCGAAAATTGTTTAATATTTTGTTGATAAAAAACTTGGATTCTTTTTTGAGGATAAATTTTTCTGCGGGTTTCACTTCACCATCCTTGTTCACATTCAACTTGTGTGTAAATATGGAAGTGAATTCCTTTACACGTGGCTGCAATTTCAGTGGGAGAGTGAACTGAGAATGCTTTGGGTTCACCGTAACATTTGCATGAATTGCACAAGTTTCTGTTACGTTAAATCAAGAATTAGCAAGAACTTGATTCACTTATCTTAGTTTCCTACTCTTTCCCAAGTCACGAATAAATAAAACCGAGCGCACGCACAAAACTTAGTCATCGAAAACTCACTCAAGTCAACTTCAACTCTTAACTACAAGGACACGGAAAAACTCTAGTACTTTGCTGTTATCGGAAATGACCAAATAACACAAGAAGTTGGTTCACCAGAAGAAAAAATATATGAAATGTTCCCCCCATTTCTGTCCAACTCTAAGAAAACAGTAACTTTCTTATTTTCAAGTCATATGAATGCATTACAAAACTTTTCCCTTCAGTTGGCTTATCATCCGACGACTTTGGCTTTCTCCAGCCAACAGAGACAAAGTCAGTTGGACACCCGTTTTTATGACTTCAGCATGAAAGAGGCTGGATGAGAAGGTAAGAAAAACTAGTTATAGAAAGGCATATTATATAGTGCTCAGATAATACGAAACTTTTGCGTTTGCTTCACCCTCCCGCTTTTTTTCTTACTCCTCTCCGGTTATGAAATCAACCTTTTCACTAAACAGAACAAAAAGGGCACACATTACAGTTTCTTCTACAGAGCAGAACGGATGTGGAAATGGCCCGTGTGCTCGGATGCACAGCTCATGCAGAAATGAAAGTGAAGACGAAAGCAATTCGCCTAAATATATCAAGCCCAAGCATAAGCAGATTTTCCAGGGAAGAATGAAAGAAAGGCTTTGCCTGGATACCGGCTTGTGCAAAACCAGCTCTCCTATAGTCCCTCGGCTCTCTCTCCTGCTATTGCTAAATATTATCCTCTCTCTTTCGCTTGCCACATCCTCCATAATGCATTACTTTCCTATCTCCATAAGGTAAAATATCGACATGGGATGAATAGTGTGAAGAAAAAAGAACTTGTTTATTCCACACAGACAGAGTCATATTATAAGCTTCGCTTGTCTGACTCCAGCTATCATCATCAAACCTTCTATACACAGAGAATGACGTGTATTATACCTAATTCTCTATGCACACTTTCTCTACCCAAATACTATGCCCACTACAGACTTGCTACTTCTGTCACTCGAGTCTCATGTCAGCCCTATTCCATCGCTTCATGTTTACAGAATTTGCAATAATGCCAATGAACGTACTTTGGATTGGATTGGAAGAAAAAATATGGTATTAAACCACCAGCCATGTTACTATTAAAAAGTATTACGTTTGTTTTTCCATTTCCTGCAGCTCTTTCCCTTCCTGGATTTCCACATCGAAGCCTACGCGTATAAAAAGTCGTAGAAAAATGCAAAAATGTCTTTTCCCTTTTATACCTTCTTATAACCGTTAAACACGATAATGAATACGGACATTTCCGATTAATTTGAGACATTGTTGGAGTACGCGTTCTTCTTTCATGATAATCTTGTAAAGTATGATTTGCTCAGGGATGTATAAAAGGTATTATTAACTTCCCTTTACCTCTCCCCTTATTTATTCCAGACATTCTCTACATAGCTTTGTGGGTAAAGGTGTGTAGTTGTGTAAACGACAGCTACCTGTCAAATAAATGCACGCGTCATATATAGCCAAGTGATTTATGAAGAATTGTGTATTCCCCCATTCCATAATATTATGCAAAAAATTTCTTCCTACACGTTGAGGAAGTGCTTTCACAATCTACACATGTGTAGCAACCCATTCCAGACTGATAAAAAAGTAATCACAATCACAAAAGGGATCCACATCTGTTGAGAAACTAGAGACGAAGAACCTGTTTCTTTTTTGGGCAAAAATACTCCATCACGTTATATGTGTAAGGGCAAAACAGTTAAATAATCGGTGTATATCTTCTCAACTGAAATAACACGCATGACTTCTCCAAACACTGTTAGTTTTGTACAAAAGAGAACTTTTTTATTGGAATGACCAAAGAGAAAGAAAGCATGGAAAAGAAATAGCCTTGCAATAAGTCTCTTTTATTTCTCTCCTCGAATCTCTTCTTCCACAAGTTGCTGAAAAAGATGGACTGGGAGACATGAGAAGAATAAGAAATCAAAGTTGTACACTCCCGTTGACCGGCTAAGGACCCATTTCAATTGGATTCTCCACTTTGTTTCTAAAGAAGTTTATCTGCACCTCTCATTATTTACCTCCGTAGGAAAGTGACTTGGAAGAAATAATGTTCAGCTTTTTGATCTTGATCTTTGCATCTGTGAGAGTGAGAGAATCTACAAGTACTTATTTTTACAGCAGCTGATACAGCACAAGTATACTCATCAAGTGAGACGTTGAAGAGAAAACTTTTCATACATGAGAGGGCAATCTTATACCAATTGCGTTTCCACAATAAAACCCTGCAAATATAGACCTTTCCCATTCCATTTCTCCAACGTCATCAACTCTTAACTCTGCTAATTCAATCGGAACGGGTTATCTGGAACCGTCTACAACTTTCAAGGGTATTGATGGTTTCCCTTTTAACTCCTACCTTGACTGGTTTCCCAACACAATTTTTTTGTCTATGAAAATTCAATTCCCTAGAAAGACCATGGCTTAATGCCTAGTGGGCTTCGCAAAGTGACACGCTATCCTATACCACAACACAACACAATGTCAATTCCTTTGTGGGGATTGTGGCATGAGCAAATGTCTCCGACTTATATCAAATTATTCATGTTCCAAAATACCCAAGCAAAATCATAACAACCTTGGGTATGACAGCACATCAGATTAACAAATGACGAAACTCTGTGGAAACTTCTTACACAAAGGGAAAAACTACAAAGTTTTATAGTCAAAAGGAAATTGTCGTGTGATTTCGAGTGCAACCGGTAGAACTAATATTTTAACTTAAATTGTTTAAAGTGAATGTTAACTTCATTATTTTCTCTATCTCGACTTCCCAGTAATTTTTTGTCCTTCACACATTAATTACTTTACATAATGGGTGTTGCGGGTCGCGATTATAACCGCAGAAGTTCACTCCAGGAATTCCACGGGGAAAGATTAACAGACGCAGATTATGAACCATTCTATAGAATGTTTTTATTGAAATAGGTTAAGCATTTCAGACAGGAAGGATTTTTCTCCTAAAATAAACTCTTCAAAGGAATCAATTTCATTTGTTATTTCATTCTATTTACAGCGAAAATATCGAATTCCATCCTTGTAAAGCTTTTAGTAGCAATAACAATTTATTTTTAGTTGGATATGTCAACCTCCTACACTTTTTTAAAAAGAATCTTGTTCACACACGGAGTACTATTCTTTGACTCTCAGGTTTAAATGTTTAAATCAAAGTAATCTCAAGCCTTATACAAGCTCAAACTACTCCCAAGGTAAATAAAAGCTGGAGAAAAGCTCCACATGCATATTAGAAATGTCATTCTAGGCAATATATAACACTTTTTATTTTCCATTTCCTGTTTTTTCTTCAGCTCAGCATATTTACCTGTGAGATCTTCGATAGAAAGTTTTTTATTTACCTGAATACATTATGGAAACTCAGGACGTGGGTGATGGTAACTAGCTTCGCTTCCTTTCCACCTTGACTCCCATTTTGAGAGTGTACACATGTACCTACGAACCCGAATGAAGCTCTCCGTTCCGTTGTGTACATATGGTGAAAGGTGAAACAATAAACAAGCATAGGAAACATTTCGCTCTCAAAGTAAAATTTAGTACAAGGTAAGAAGAAATCATCAACTGGGAACAAGCAAGCGGAATAAAACGCTTGGATTTGTAATTTTTATGCAAATGTCAGCTCTCTCTCTCTTCGCTCTCGTAAAGACGAATGAAGAGGTTTTATCTGGGAAGGAGGAAGACCGAGAGTTTTATCAAAATCAACAGACGGCAATTTCCTAGAGTAAAAAGACACAAAACTTTACCATAAATAGAAATATTTTTACTCGCTTTTCAACAGCTCAGCATTGATAGAGAGAGTAGCTTATTCCATTTGGGCTACTTCCACCTGAAATGATAGTCGCAGCGGTTGCTTTCGTTTGCGAAAAAATCTTACAAGGAAATATTTTCAAATGCTATGTACAGCTTTATTGCGATAAGCAGTCTGTATCTAAATAGCTTCGAAGGAAACGTGCCATATCACCTGCGAAATTTGCAAGAGCAGCTTTTCTCTCTCCCTCGGAGAAAAAAACCTAAACCAGCCCAAATTTTTTCCCTTCATGACAATTTTCTCCCAGAAAATTTCCATTTGCTACTTCCACTTCCACTCCAGTCGTTCTTTTCGCTAAGAAAGCAGTGGAGGTTTCGTGCGTTCTCTCAATGTTTATCTTCAGATTAATCGACATCAATTTCCTTGAGAACTCACTAGTACAACTCAGTCAGCACTTTTTCAAAAGTGGAAAACTACTTTTGAAGGACAAAAGGATGGTAATGGAAGTAGTTAAAAGAGTTCTGTTTGTGGAAGATTTCCTTTCTTCAAGACTAGTCAAGTGACACATTTTGGAAGGAGAGTGGTCGCATCTCTCTATCATCAGTTAATAAATTCCATGAAATGTGTACCGAGCTGTTTTGTAAATACTAACTTGTCATGACTTTCATTCACAAGTTTTTAGATACATTGTCGATGTATTTGTAACAGCCCCAAATTAATTTGCTGCATTGGAACATAATTAAATTATTTTATACTGCAAAAAATTGACATAAAAATTGAAATAAAATGACCCAATTGAAATTAATGTATTCATCAGCACATCCTTTAACTTTCCCCTTTTATAACTTGATGAAAGGAAAAGCGGCTTCCGTCCAAGATCATAAAAGTAATCTCGAGCTCCTTTATGACGAGAGACACTTTGCGCGAACATGATACTTTGCTAATAATAAGGGATATACATTTCATCACGCTTCGCTCTTTCACGCTGGGGAGACAGCTTTTAAGTCAACCCAGGAGCATGTAACGTCACACCACAATTCAATCTGACTCTCCTGCTCTCTCTACAAACTTAACATTTTTTAACAAAAGACCTCTTGCTACTCCTCTACAACTGGACATCTACATTCACGATTTCCTTTCTCAATCTCACTTTTCACGACCCGTACTTCAATATTGTTGGTCTCTACAAAAAGCCGTAAACTTTCCTTGTCAAAGTGTGAACAAATCTTTATGATAAAGGGAACGAGAGGACAATTGGATTTTGGTCTTTGGTATTTCTCCCCTTTACACTTGTCGTAGTTAAGCACTACATGAGCATTGTATGTGGTGGCTAAAGAGGTTTCTTCCCATTTTTCCTCTATGACTCTCCATCCTCTTCTCCCACTCATCACAATAGACTATCCTCATCCCCGTTCATTTTCGGTTAACCAATGTGAAATCATCGTCAACTAAGTTAGCGAGGCATCATTCTTCTCCAATCCACAGTCTATTTTTACCTCAGACGAGAGACGCGAGCTTCTCAAAAAATCTATTTCTCCTTGGCTCCCTTTCTCTCCACTATCTCCTCTCTATGAAGGAAATCCAATAATGTGAGAAGGACTTGTACACTTTCTCCTTGCCTCATTCCATCTCCTTTCCTTCCCTTCCGCAAGCTTGCCACGATAATGAACAAAAGGTGGGAAAGGAAACCGTAAAGGATCATTTCCAGTGGTTGTACAAATAACTTGCTATAGAGCAAGGCCCAGCTTGCCCAAAAGGTGTGTAGCAATCTAATAACAAACTCTATGCTGATGGAGAGATATAGAGAAGTCAACTGAAATTCCTTGACTGCCACACCGCCACCACATCACAAGCCTTAGATGCTCAATTCAATTCTCAATGCCATCATGCTTCTCTCTCTCTCCAACATTATTACTGGCACTCGTGAACTACAAAAGGGATTTTGACTAGAAAAAGATTCGAAGGACCAATGTTACTTTATTGGGTCCCAAGCTTCAATATACATACCATTAAAAGTAGAGAGAAAAGAAATCACAACTAATAATTCTGCCATCCGTATCCTCCACTTCCTCACTCGATCCCCAAAAGACCACCTTAACATTTTCATCTATATAAATACGAGTAGAAAGGGAAGAAGAAGCATCAAGGTAAATACGAACAAAAATATCTTCCCTTCTCTCAGTTCTGCATACCTGATTCTCTCTTTCCAAGAGAAAAGCATAACGTCACTTTCGCTTATACCTCCACCATTATTTTTTTTCTCCAAGGCGGATAGACAGGAAAAGGGTTTTCTTTATTCTCGCATTTTGCGGTGAATAATGGCTGTGATCAAGGAGCGGAGTAACTAAACTACAAAGATAATGCATCCATATAGTAGATATATTTATCCACATGAGAATAGGAGGCTTTAGGAGAGGAAGTGATATAATAAATATGTCAGTTGACTCTTTACTTCATATATCGTCACAACAAATGTGTGGGATGAATGAGGGCAAAAAATATAGAAAAATTTCAATTCTATTTACATCCTCAACTTGGCTTTCTCTTTGAATTGAATACCTGACTTCTTCAGAAGTCGGTTGCGCTTTAAACGATTCTCGTTTTCTTCTCCAATTCTCCGCTTGATGAACCATGTCACTAGTTTACTTAAGAAAATGAATGAGGGAAAGACGACGGAGAGAGAGAGAAACAAAACAAAAAACTTTCTTTATTCTTCCGACGATAAATAATTATTAACGAGAAACTTCCCGTCCTACCTTTGTGTAATTTCTTTAACCAAATGTAAAATGAAAAGTTTTTTTGGTTCAAAGAAAATTAACAAAAATAGGAGAGCTTGAAAAAAATACGCTCCAACTTTTTCTTCTGCTTTCTCCCAATTTTTACCTGATGCAAGAAACTACGTCCTTCAGCAAAGGAAAGGTACACAATAGCGTACGCCAAATACTGTACCTTTCTATCATGAGTTGGTTAGTTTATTGTTTAAAAATGAATAAATGCATAGACTTTTTTTACTTCCTTCAAAAAATAACAATAAAATATGGTTCGAAAGGATTCAAGGACTCTTCAGGTAACCATCGGAGAAGGATGACCTGCGAGATCACAAGTGAAAAATTCACTCTCAAGTAGCATCTCGCACCATAACTATTTTTTATTTCTTTACGTGAGATCTCCATCCTTTTAGCAGTTTCCCCTCATTTCCTCATTCCCCATTCCACTTTTCTCCAGTCACCCTCAAGTGAATTATATAGTAGAATCACACGAAATAGTACTCATGAGAGATGATGCTTTTCTCTCTCTCTCAAGAAAAAAGGGGAGGTCGACAGCAAGCATAAAAGGTAGATTAAATATCGATTTTGGCTCTTCACCCCGTACTTTTTTTACGTGCAAAAGCTAAGGAAAACTGGAATGATGATGTCTTCTTAAGGTAAGAAAAAATTAAAGTGTTTGTGCATGGAATAGAGGTTTACACGTAGAGTAATGTAAGTGGGTGAAAGTAAGTATACTTACATCATATTAGACTCTCTGGGGTACAAGTAATCTCAATGATTTTCACATACATACGCTCTCCATCGTAATTGTAATGGCTCTTGAGAAGCGAAAACAACTGTCTCAAAAGTCTCATACTATTGTTTTACAGCACTTGTGTTGGTAAACAAAAGTGGCTAAATACCAAGTTATAGAAGGAAGTGAAACCAGATGTGTACTCCTTTTGGTCAAGTAAGCGGAGTAATGATAGTGGTAAAACAACAAGTGTAGATTCTGTAATCATTTGACACTTTCATAAATCACGATAGCTTTGCTATTTCTCTACTTTGGATCACCTTTCTAGATTATTTAGGACAGGTGGACTATCTCCTTCGCAATTGGACTTGTGGGATTGTGCGCATGCAAATCAATGGCTGAATGAATTTTAACAAATGAAATCGGAAATATATGCTGGTCTATTACTGTTATCTAAAGCGATTAACCTTTTTCTTCTTCCAAACTTTTTTAAGCTCCTGTCTTTTAACAAGTTACAAAGTTTAAGAGTAATTTCTATACACACAAACGAGAATTAATGAATTTAAAAAAGTTTTTTTTAAACAAACGCAGTAAAAAGTTTAGAGTGATGAATAAACTTAAGAAATTAGAAATACTTGGAAAAGAAAGCAAAGTTGAAATCAAAAGAGATCTAAATTGGATTTTAAAATAAGATTTCGACGAATCATTAAAAAGAGTTTGAGGAGAATATTTGGGGCAGATTATAATTTGATACAAGAAATGAGATGGGCAGGTATGCTATTCAGGTTGATAATGAGGCATAATGAGATTCATTAAATTTCCACATGGCATATTATGAGAACCTTTATGAGTTTCACGTACCAGCAGCATTGAAATTCATGGTAGCATTTTACAGCACTTGACTTATCTCTTAGGGCTTACCTCCACAACACTCCCTCAGGGTATCTACACAGCTTACACAAGTCAACTTTCCGAACATCTTGTAACCCCCAATACTCTTATACTTCTTCCTCTCCTTCAATTGCTGGTGGCGTAGGTGGTGATGATACAGCTGGTGATTGTTCTGCTCCTGGTGTGACTGCTCGTCGCAATCGTTATTCTCCTTTTCAAATCTGACTTCTTTCTCAGCCACCTTGGAGGATCCACCAGCCGCAAGCTTTTTTCTTAACTTCCTAATCCGAATTTTCTCCTCTTTGGAGAGCTTGTTATTTTGCTCATTTGAGAGCAAGACAGCACTTCCTTCAGTAGAGTCCTCCACTTTTGCTGGGGCAATGAGAGCCGGTGATACGCTTTCTTCTCGATAATTTGATGAGTTCCGGCGGCTACTGTTATCCGGCCCCAATAGAGAATTTCTAGTTTCCGTTGGAGAACTGCTATTAAAAGTTGTAGCGCTGCTGCTCTTACTGATTTCTGTACTGCTACAACTGGTACTTGTACAGCTACTGCTGCTGTTTAACGAGTATTCTGTACTTGAATCCACTTCCTCCGAAGAGTAGCTTTCTTCTCGCGAAATTCGAGGGTTGACGTTGTTCTCGCTACTTTTCTCTCCTTCTTTTTCTGGCAAAGTATCACAGCCGTTAATCCTAGTATTATCCTCCTTTTCCTAGATTTAAACCAACAGATTGTCACTGACTTTTTTCGATTTGTTACCAGCAAAGTAGGTAGTATAAAATGTCTTTTTATACAACCATATTATGCATAATAAATTACTTGCTAAGAGCAGACATATGAAACGAACCGTGAAAGCTGCTAACTGCTACTAAATTCCATTTCCACCAAGCATGACAAATATACTTGTTATCATTTTTTGATTGTTTTTTCACAAAGCAATTTTCAAGCAGAAAGAGACTTAATGCCTAAAGCCGGGAAGAGATTTCTGATTTGCAAACATTCTAGCTTGCTACTTGAGTTTCAATGCATAATTCCACCCACTTCATATTGAATCCAACTTTCCCCTGGCCTATAGCCTTTACTTTCTCTCGTTTTCAATTATGAGCTTAGACAAGCTTTCAATATGTCTATAAATAAATGGGAGACATGTACATTTTAGCAGGATCTTTTGTCCTCATTTCAAGTGTCTCCTTGTTGATTGCTCGTGGCTGACTCTCACTTCTTGACGAACCAGTCTATATCATAATGAAATAAAAAGGAAGGAATATGGAAGGAAATTGTGAGTCTGCTACTTCCGTTCTTATTCTAGCTTATGAATATGAATATTATGATGACGGTCTTTATAGAAAAAGCATCTCAAGTGTTAGGAAAATGTATTTATAGTAAATAAAAGGAAATGATATTATTATTGGTTATGGAAGTAGTCTTTATATATTTTGTGTAAGAGACTCCCTCTTCATTTTCCTCCACTTGTGTTTCCCATTCTCAGCAGAAAATTATCGGTTTTTGGCTCCTGGCATGGATGACTTGACTGAACGGTTCATTGAGTATTACTAAAACTCTCTCTGGTGGGGACTCGGGGTATAAAAACTGACGTAACAGACACTTTACTTCATATTGAAAGGGTTTTCATCATGAAAAAGCCCATGCCAAATATTCTTGAGGCGATATCAGGCTTTTATTACACCATTTTCCCTCCAAAAGGTGAAATGAAGGGAGTCAAAGTAGATGAGAGAGGAAGGAAGAAGGAAAGGAGAAAGTAAAAGATTAGAAACTTGAGCTTACCAATTCATCAATGCCTTCCCGTCCATACTATATTGGACGGGTATTCATTTCAAGGAAAGGAGAATCTACTAATATGGGAAAAGACATGGAGCGACATGACATGAGAAGATTACCGATGAATATTCGTTAGCTTTATTGAAATGTGATACACGAGTAGTGAATGTCTACATTTTACTCTCTTTTTATACATCGTTACTGGAAAAAGACAGAGAAGGTGTCCTCATCAACTTGGATGATTCAATTAGGGAAATGAAAAGGAAGAAATGGCAGTTGATGAGCCACTTTATTTCAGATCAGTGTCACTCACCACTGCCCAAACTAGAGCAATTGAGCGTATAGACGTCGGCCTTACTTATTATAATTTGAGTAGTTTGTTGTGACACACCCTTCTTAGGAATAAATATTTATTATAATTATATATAGTGCCCTGATTTCTACAAGAATTCTGGTAAAAATAGCTGAAAAAAAACAAGTTGTGTCTTAAGATATTAGAAGATTGTCTCCAGAATGGATTATGTTGTCAGTTTGTCTGGGTCATCCTTAACACAAAAGTTAAAGATGGCTTTAGCCTAATAGCATTTTGTAATTACAAATAGTTCACTACAGATGTAAGGAATTCCGTCAGATTCTGCAATTATCTAACAAGTTTGGATGCTAAAAGTGCAACTTGTAAGAAACTCATAGATTAGCTCTACCCAAATCAGGATTCTTGCAACCTGCTTATTTTCAAGATAATTAGATAAATTACAGGGTATAAAGATGCTCTCGTCTAGTATTCTCAAGAACTACTAACAATAAAGGTGAAACCACATAAACTACTTTTAAAATGTCAAAGGTTTATGGTAGGGTTGCATGAAACACAAAACTTGATTACTACATTTCCTCTCTTTGACTGACGTAATACGTTAAAATTATGTTAGGTTTGTTTAAGCAAAATGCTAATTGAATAAATGGACAAAATACCTCAATCCACGTCACGAGGATAATTCATTTGCAGAAGAAACTTTTCAGAACTATCAGAACTCCGTCTTGGCCAAGATGACTTAATAATATTAGCATATAATTTTGTACGAATTCCGTAAAGCAAACAAAGACAAATCTTTAAAATCTTGTCCACAAACGATAAAAACAAACACGGATTTCATGCTACATTTGAAATGAAATTCACTAGAGAATGGCTTAGGTCACACACGCAGTGTCCAACTCATTTTTGTTTAAGTTTGAACTACGCACGTTCCAAGGTTATGTACACAAGTATATCATTTACTCTTGACTTAAAAATCACTGCCAGTGCATTTGAAGCTTGAGCTATTAAATTAATTATAATGCTTAATTACTTATTTTTACGATGCAGCAAAATTATGTGCATACCATGAACCAATATGTCTCTCACCAGAAAGGATGCTGGACCAGCCCACTTTTTCCACCAGGAACTTAACTTAATCTGTATGCTAATCACGTTTCAAATTGAACGCACACAAACCTCTCAAAAACTGCTTGTTCTTTTCATTCTGTGCAATGAGTTAATTCAAAACGACCTCAAACAATTCACTACTTGCACACTGCTTTGAGCAAAAACTGCAAATGTAATTCTATAATAATTTTTTTTCTCAACTGACGAAATGGTTAAGAAAAGCACTTATGGAAATTGGACAAGACTTGAGGTAAACTGTTTGGGAGACACATCGTTCACAGAATCCGACGTTCTTCATGCAACATGTCGTGGTGATATGAAACCACGGCTGGAAAACTGTCAGACATGAGAGGAAGAAAGTCAAAGCGAGATAGGTAGACACACCGGCGAATGTAACAAGATGTGGCTTTTTGTGATGGATGAAGCTAATACATTCGATATACAACCTTTGACATTTATTCGAAGAAGTTATGATGACTACGATTACGATTAGGATTACCGCGTATACCATCCCATCCCGCTCCTCCTAAAACCGAATCACTAGCAGAACCAGAACCAGAGTCATCCTTGATAAAGATATAACTATGATGTCATTGATGTGTACAACTGTCATTATTCATTATTAGCAAAAAATGTATGTATAATATTAGATTCATGCGATATCGTTTACATGACGTGAGCAATATATTCCCTAATATCTCAACGATGCATTCGATACACGAGATAGTCATGATCACAAAGCCGATATATGTCATCATTTGCAATTAGTTCGGCTTTCCTTTGATTACCAAATCGTCTATAAAATAATCACGGAATGACGAGTGACATTACAAGTCATATTCCTGCCGCAAAACCCACTCCTTTAATTACGAAATCAGTTATATAAGTATAGCAATAATACTAGAAGCTTTTGAAGGTTACCGAAAGGCCTTGATGGTAATACTGAGCACTTCTCCGCTATGATATCCCTTGTATTATTTAAACTTTATCGCTGTTTCCTTAAACATCATCTGCCTCTGACCTTCTTGTGAAACAGCAGAATTCTGATTACCATTGTAAATATTTAGTATACCTTGGCGGAAGCCACTCAGCAGTGATCCCAGTACCCTAGAATTTGTAGAGAACACAACAGAAAATATTGTCTACAATTTCCAGCAAAGGTTTTGACACGAAGCGGGGTTGTTTTCTCTGAATACAATAGAAGTTCATGGCTGTTGTGTGGTTCCACATCTCCTGTCCACTTTCTCTTATTCTCTTGGTTGAATTTAATTTATGTATTATTTACCCTTCTCCCGTCGTGAATTTCTTTCTAAATTTTAGATTCATTTCTCTCTCCTCATTCAGTGTGGCTTGATTGCTAGATGTGTATTGCACTTTTCTTTTCTCTCCGCAGACAACCGTTTCACAACTATAAATAATTCACACACCTCACTATTCTTCTTTAGCTTTCTTTCTATGAATTATGACTTCTCACTCTGTTTCTCTCATTGTGCAAAAGCTCCCTTCATGCCCTTCATGGGAGTGTGATGTGATAAATGATAAATGTTCCAATCTTCTCTTTCTCCAGAGTATTATTTGTTGTTCTAGATTAATTTTCGGGGAGGAAATTGGAAGGCTCTTCTAATTCTAAGGTATGTATGGCAAAAGGTCCAACTTTTCTTCCCACTTTTTATGAGATTGAAACCTTTCTCACGCAGTAACATCACCTCCCACAAAAGATAGAGAAAAACGTTTCACACTTTGTTAATTTCTATTTTGTTTGGCTCGGTAGTGATTCTTAAGGAAAAGCTCTGCAACTGAATCTACCCTACCTATTTTTCATTTTGATGGCTTCTAGAATGAAAGGAATGGCTTGTCATTAGCTTTCCCTATGCGCTGACTAATTTCATCCTGGAAAATATATGGAAAGCTAATAAAATACTTAATTTAAGTAACACCAACTCCAGCTTTTGCTCCCTTGGCAGACTCCTTTTGTGATTATAAAGGTCGGAAGTTCAGTCTAATTAACATTTAGCGTAGAAATGGATTCCTTTTTGTCTTTGTTCACTCTCACCCTTCCCATTCATAATTCATTGGCCCGTAAATAGGATTGGAAAGCTAATATTTATGTCCGAATGCTTACGGCTGCAAGAGCACAACTTGTTTCTCTCTCTTACGAGAATAAAAGCCGAGCGATTCTCTGATTTACAAACCGTATGGTAA
This sequence comes from Rambutsinella grinnellia, assembly GCA_027743725.1. Taxonomy (NCBI): domain Eukaryota; kingdom Metazoa; phylum Arthropoda; class Collembola; order Entomobryomorpha; family Entomobryidae; genus Rambutsinella; species Rambutsinella grinnellia. The sequence continues at coordinate 13,911 of JAHZMU010002546.1, read as the reverse complement.
GCTTCACCTTACTCAACTAGAGCCACTCTCAGCCAGAGCTAATGGAAGAAGCTATCCACCCAAACCTCGTGTTGGGTAAAATAACGCAGAAAAGTATTCAGAAGGTGAAACAGATGAGATCATCTGTTTCCCTCGTAGTAGATTGACAGATTTAATAGTTTCTGTTGGTTTAAGGTTTTCTTAATAATTTAATAAATTATTTGTGAGCGGTTTGTAAAGTGAAAGTTACGGGTTAACATGTGCTTTCCCCATTAAAATTTAAGGAGTGGCGGCTAATTACGACATAAGTAGAGTGAAAGCATTTTTTGCAGCTATAAATGGTGTAAGTCAAAAAATTTGTGTGATCATTTTAAATGCATTTTAACCATTTTACTTTTGATTATGTACTTGTTTGGAGTTGCTTATCAGTTACTGATAAAATGAGAAATGTAAAGACCATATTAGAATGTATTGGGAAGGGGAGCAAGTGACAAATGAAAAGGGAATCTTGAGCAAATAAGCGTAATCTGATCTGGTTTCAGGTCTGGTTAAATATTATTATCTGTTGATATTTTGTATTCAGTTGGAAGTTGGATATGGTTGAGTTTGAGAAAATAAAGTTTCGTGAAATATTTGAAATGGTTTACAGAAAATATATGAACTATTCATTCACAATTTTTAGAAGCTAACAAGTCAAATTCAAAGAAGTTCTTCTTTGTTTGCTAAACAAAAGGTGCATAGCAAAATTAAAACACAATTAACTTGTAAGGAAAAGTGTTAAAAAGCTATTATTGATAGCTTCATAAATGAAACAAGTCATTCAAGAGCAATTAAATGTAATTTTTGCACTTGCAATTAAGAGTTTTTAGCTTAAACTTGTCTACCGTCAGTGTTGTTGGTTGTTCAAAACAAATTATAGTTTCCAAGTTCATTATGCCTACGCATCCAGTTCATCATGTAATATTTAGTTTTGTCCTTGTGTCCATCTCTTCCTAGTTTCCTACAAGTTTCGTGTCATAATCGTAAACAAAAGCTTTAAATTGGTTTATCCTCACGTGTTATGAAGCAGTAAAAATTTAAAAAGTTTAAAACTTCTTAGATCATAATAGAGCATTTTTTCTTTCAGGCTAAACTGTTGTCTTCTATCCGCCTGATATATGAAAAGAGATGTTTGCCAGCCTCAGAGAAAAGTTTCATAATGTCCAAGAAGAAATTACCAGCAGGTAAGCCATATAACTTTTGCATATAAATCTAAAGAAATATTCAAGAATATGATGGTAAACCACGCACATTCTAATTTGTCCATGACTATGACGGAGGTCGTATAAAAACACATGCTATTTGTCTAATATAAATTATATAGTAGTTATTTTGCTCGCGGAGGTAGACAAATTTGCATTATGATTATTTCATCTGTTCTTAAATGCCTTCTTAAATGTTGATGGTTGTTGCATGTATTTGTTTTGAAATTTGTAGTCTCCGTAGTCTAAAGCTAGACCGTCACTCTGGTCGTGGTGATGGTAGTGGCTTTCGACGCAAACCGGAGAAAGATGTCTGCAATTATGATGCTGGTTTGGAACTCTTAGAGAGATATCAGAGCTACTGGACTGAAATCCACGCGAAGACTGAAATTACAGCTTTATGTGCTTCAGTAAGTCATTAAAAAGTTTTACCCATGTAATAATTCTCTCCTTTTCAGGTATCATTATTTTAAATGTTCATTTCCTGACATTAAATTGTTTGGAAACTTCCAAACGTAAAGCAGTAACACCTTCGGACTAGATGTGCCTTTCTGTACAGAAACCATGTATATATGACTTAACTACTTGCTATTTAATGATTACTGGCATGATCTGGTCTGTCATTAATAATTTTTGTAAAAATATCAGAAATTGTTTTACTAGCAAGTTTTGTTGGTCAAAACAAAATGACATAAAACATGCCTGCTTCCTATTCCATTCATTTTCCAACTTGAAATAAACAAATTTTATTGGAAGCTACAACATGTTTTATAATTACTTTCCAGGAAGTAGATGAAATCATCCAAAGCCTTCATGAAAACTATGAAAAACAATGGAAGACGGTTGGTAAACTATCAACATCCCTTGCCTTAATTCCACAATTGGTGCATGGAGTTCAAGAAATTTGTGATTCTGTCCGTAAGTAAAAACCATTATAAAAACTTTCTGACACGCAGCCTTCTTCACTGAGCCTAATCCATAATCAATCATTTAATATTTTAAATTGCTGACTAGCAAGTTTTTGCACTTTCACTTTCGATAGTTTAAAAAGACATGATGCAAGCAATAGCTTTCGTTTCAAGTGTCAAATTGCTTAACACTCCATTCATTAATGATGCCTGACATAAGCACGTCAAATTGATGCAGTAGAGTTTAGACATGCCACGAATGATGCATATTATATCCAGCACATAGAGCGTCTATAATTTTACACATTTACTCGACACACTATGCTTATATAATAGTCATCTTCTCATTTTCCATATTCAGCTCCCGGCAAGCTTTTATAGACCCCATTAACTGTGCTTAGTAGCTGTCCTTCATCCAAAGAGAAAGGGAAAGAAGGAGGGCATTAAAGGAGAAAAACGAGGAAAGTGCAGAATAACATTGGGTAGACCACTTTCTCCTTGTCTACTCATAAATTCTTCATTTGATTATTGTGATGCGCGAAGCGACTGATTCTTCAGTTGGAGTGATTTTTTATTCATAGAAATTGACTCTAGAAAAAAATGGAGAAAGTCTGTATGAATTTCACCATTTGGTTGTGGGCTTTATGGCACATGGAAATGTAAATACGGAACGTTCACTTCCATTAACTGTTTGTAGAACAATAGTGATGCATAATAGATTCTTACGTTCTCCCATCCGGGTATTCAGTCTTGACGAAATGTAGCTGTATAAATGGGAGAAAGGGATATTCTACATACAGTAAAGGAATGATAGGAGAAAGGAGAGAAAGAAAACACTAGAAATTGATCGCAGTCACGCATCCACCTCACGTACACCAAAAATGTTTTTCCGCCACTACTCCATAATCTCCTCTGACTTTCTCCTTCGCCTCTTGTTTAATACAAACTCATTTTAATGGATGAATATTAGCGTTTACGCGTACTTACACTGCACTTAAATACGGACATTGGATTACACGTATGTGGGCAACATAGCTAATATGGAGAAGGATTCATGAAAGTGAAATATTAACCGGTTCATAGCATGTCTTATGCATTTTATCCTGCTTTATTTACTTCTCACCGTCAATTTTCTACTTGCAGTTTTGAAGCTCGTTGCTTGTTTATTCTCTTTTATTGCGGCTTCAGCTTTCTAATCGACTATTTCAATTTTGATATCACTGAAAGTGAGCAAAGGAAAACATGTACTGTTGCATTTGATATGGTGTTGGGTTTTGATTGGCTTCCCAATGTCAGATATGATTACCCATCAATTAAGCATAAAAAGGATTATCGTTCACGGAGCACATGGAGAATGTAATTTTAATGCTTTAAGAAATGTACAATAACCATATCCCTGCTTTCACCTTTCACTATAGTTTATGGAAATGTGTATGAAGTCTGTAGATCTGTTAAAACCTTAATAGCAATTATGAATGAGTCATAAAGAGAGGCTATCTCAAACTCAATTTATGGCATTTTATAACTTTTTATAGTTAACGCGCAATGTGCCTTCGAAGAGACAGAAGCAGCTTTATTAATGTTGGAGGATATGGTGGAGACTCAAGAACTTCGTGAGAAACAGTTAGATCATCGGTTCCAGTTGGCGCTTTACCAAGAGAAAAGGGCTTCCGAATTGCAAGATCTCAAGGGTTAGTCAGACATCATTTTTTGTATTATTAAAGTTAACTACATATATCAGTTTAATTTTCATAGCATTTTTTAAATTATTGCCTCGGGGTTTAAACTATTACGTGGCAAATATAAATCTATTGCCGAAAAGCTTTATGTAATAATATCTATACTTGATCCTTTTTATAGAGAGGCTAACAGAAGAGCACCTCCGCAAAGTTGCTGAATACGAGAAGCAACGCGATAGTCAGCTCAAGGAGCGACAAGCTGTCTTCCAAGAAGCATTTGAAGAAGATATTCAGAGGTTTAAATCACAAGGAGCTCTTCCAAGTATGTCATCTTTCTGAATACATCTTTATAATTAATTTCTTCATGTATACAAAGTTTCACGCAAAAATTAGCTCAATTTTTAATTTTTATTATCGACTTAAGAAGTACAGTATGCTTTATACGTACGTGTTGCAGCAAAATAGCCTTATAAGGGCTTAGAAGTGCATCAATTTAATTATGAAAATGAACTAACTTTTAAAATCTCACACGAAGTTATTAAAAATCCAATGAACTTCTAATATTTTAGGATCAAAAACATCCGGAACAGACCAATCAACGCCCAGTCTCGAAGAAATAGAACTGGAAGATGATGAAGGCGATCTCGAGTCATTTTTAGCAAGTTCGACCAATGAAGAAAACCAAGATCCATTTGAGGCTAATGCTAATGAAGTTACCCCAACCAGTACATCTAATCAAAGTAGTGTACATAAGAAAAGAGACAATGAAGACGTCGGATGATACCCGAATGGAAAATGGTTTCGCATTTTACTCTAAATTTTAACCCTTCCTGAAGCATCAACCGCTAAGCCAATCATCGTTTGTAGTTTCAGTAAATTTAATCACGCCAACCGTTATGCTGAAAGAGTCTTGATATCGAATATAGGAAACGAAATACATTCCATTTATTTCGCTCGTATTTTTAGCTCTTGAAACCTTCAATTTTAATGAATACATTACGGAAAAAAGTAATCTAAATACTTCAAGTTAAAGACAGACCAACAAGTGAGAAATGACAAATCAATGAATTTAAAGTGCTTATTGTAATTCAATACTTAAATTCTGCGAATAGTTTTAGGGAGAATCATTGTTTTGTCAAACCTTTCTCTCAATGTTGTGAATTGATCCTCTATTGAAATGTTATTTGACTGAAATTTTTCTGTAACGTAATCCACTTCGCATGTGATACGCATCCAGTGAAAATTAAGCCACAGCAGCTTTTTGAGAGAGAGAGATCTAGTTTTTTGATTTTGATTTATATTATTTAAATTTTCATGCGAGTTGTGCAGAATTTGCGTTATTATTTACATGTCAAATGAAACAGATTCTACTTTACATTTTCCTTTGTGATTTTTAAACACTAACATGTGCAAGTGAATTAAGTACAAACTGCCACTAATCAAAATTAACACGTTTGAAATGTTCTTAAATAAAATCTTATGAAATATGAAGCTTTTATGCTATTCGTATAAATCGTATACTCACCATTTTGTAATCCGTCCAAAAAGGTGAACAATACAGCACTCTTTTAAACAATCTGCAATCTCCGTCGATCGCACTTTCCTTACTAGAATTGTTTAGCTCTAAATTTTCAATGTAATGACCTCCCCACCCACGCTAAGAATGTCTAAACTGAAACTTGCTAATCTCTATCAGGCTATAGCTCATTCCAGCTCAATTGTTAAATTACATTCCACTCCGGTTTCTGGGAATACTAGTCATGCTGTTTTTAACTGAAAATAAATTGATGACTTTTCCATTTCAATCGAAAATTACTAATGTCCAATGACTCAAAAGCATAAACGTTCTTTCATCTGTTTATATCGTCGTACATCGTGGCGATGTGATAACAAACCGTTTCACATGTCACTGTCAAGTCTTACCGGAAATATAAACAAACCCACAAACGATGCCGATTGATATGAAGCAGATTTTGGAGTCTCATGAAGGCCTGTGTCAAACACCTTATCTGAACACACACACTTTATGTCTTGAAAATACTTTGTTACGCATGATAAAATTTATTTTTCATGTTATTACTCGCGATTTGATTAGATCATATCACAAAGTTTAAATTGGATCACTCACACACTTTTAGTATTGGATAATCCAACACGCTTTTCGGAGAGGACATTGCAAATAATCAATCAGACTATACTACTGGGACTCCAACTCTGTAGTAATTCATAGACCAGAAAATCTCTCAATATATAAACACCTAGTATGACATGAGTCAGTAAAAGTAGACCGGTTGCAATTCTTTCCTCCAAGAAAGCATAATAGCATCTTAAGATTGCGGTTAAAGTAAGCACTTCTCTACTTTCACCTTCACGTATTCCAGGAACTGAAGCATATAGCAATCAAATTCATACCACTTTCATGCGTTAAGTATTATCCACAATTGGATTCTAGGTCAGTATGGCCGGTTGCTGTCTTGAGTCTTTTCCAGTCAGTGATTGGGCTTTGATATGTCTATAATATTACAGGCTTTCTTTAATGATGCATATGATTCGTAAGATTTATATGAAATGCACATGAATAAATAAGCTCATGAACATTGTAATTGATATGCCAAACGGTTAGAGAAGAAATCATATCGTATCGTTTTTAGTGTATGGCAAGATGTGTACTATCGGGCATTTGACCAGGTGTAGAAAATTTGCCAATGCCAATCCAAAGAAAAGATTTTGAGTGAGTTTGGACTTGGGTCTGATCATTTATACTTTTACGTGTGCTGGAATCAAATCATGTCTTGTCATTTATTCATATGCATGCTTCTCCCTCACAGCAATTTTAATCAAATCCTTAATGTGACCGGTCATGGTTTGTTTTTGACACCTGTATGTACCTCAAATTGAATATTAAGGCTTGACAAGGATTACTGGGAATTTATTGGAATATAGAAACAAGTTGCATAAGGATATTCCCTAATTATCTAATTAAGGTTTAAAGATGAGTCGCAGATTGCCTCAATAAATTTGTAATTTGCTGCAGAACAATAGAGTTATTAGCATTGATAAATATTCATGGATTGTTGATTGAAGTCTAAATTAGTAGTTAGTCATGCGTATTACTCATATGCCAATGCCAATTATGCGAGATTATCAATCACAACAAGTACCGGATACATCCAATTAGGTAAATAAAATAAGAAAATAAAAACATCCTAATTTATTAATTCTGGAATTAGCAAGAAAATGTCAAGGCTAAACCAAGAAATAATAGTAGTATAGTCGGAGATATATCTTACTTCTGACTTTCGTTCTTTATAGATCCGGTGCCCCATCTTCAAGCAAGCCCCTATGAAGAACGTTTATACTTCCGATAGATTTCTTCTGGAATTTTTCCGTCTCTTTTCAACACTTCTATAAGCCTGAATCTGGCATCCGTTAGGGAAATCCCAGTCCTACAACATACAATATGTTCATTTATGACTTCATGGACTATAATAAGTGTGAGTAGGTGACTCATATGACTATGAGCATCATGAAATTTTTCGAATGAACGTTAGACGACAAGCCATGTTTCTACTACATACTTACGGTTTCCGAAGAAGTGCTGGCAAAAATTCGTTGAGATAGTGTTGTTTCTGGAAATTCCACAGTTTGTGTACACTTGCGGGGATCTTCTTATGCGTTTGATAAGCTTTTACAGCCATCTCGACATCGTGTTGAAGCTGCAATAAATATGCGTAATTAATCATCTTAAACAGTTGAAGAATAAACAACTTTACGATAAACAACAATATAGTACCGGATCATTTGGATTTGGCTCATATTCCATAGCTTCTTCGACTTCCTTGTATTCTTCTAGCCTTGCTTTCGCTAGATCAACATAGTCATTCCATATTTCTCTACATCCAGGCGGAATAAAAGGACGATATGTAGTATGAGGCTGGAGGAAGCAACTTGGTTCCGTTGGAACCCACTTTGTTAATACACTAGTTAAGTAGGTAAATGTTTCTGGAGTTTTGGCTGGCGAATATGCCTCGCTTTGAAACATATTTGTGTACCATGTAACGTATCTGGAAAAGATTTCCGATGCAATCAGGGAGCAGTGTCTCGCTAAAGTGAAAGCTGACATTATGCAATCTTCATTCTTGTTGTTTAAACCCTCGTTTAACTGGGATTTAATAAGTTCGCTAAGGCACGTTATTGCCTTCTTTTGCTTTTCCTGTACCCAAATGGCTATGCAATACAGTAATAACTCCCAGTTTCCTTCGGGTGATGCAATAACTGAATTAATAATTTCAATTGTGTCTTCTTGTCGAAGTGAACGGATTATCTAAATTATAAAATAAACAAACTCTTATTTCTTAGCTCAAATCGGGTGAAAGGTACAATAAAGTTTAAAATAGATAATCACATACCTGACTGACAGTTGCACTAAAATTTTCAAGAATTACAAGTTTTGAAGGTTCTGCATACTGTTCTTGATACCGCAAAATATCCATCAATGAAAGCTTCTGGGTTTGGCTTGAGAACAATATATCATGTAACTGATCCTTGTAATAGCGCGTCCTGACACTATCAGGAATTTCGGCTAAATTAGTTAGAAAAATGAAATTTATGAGCCTGAATCATCTTAAATTTTAGATTCCAATTATCAAATTCAAATTACCTTCTTTTAACAATGTTAAAATCATTTTATGATGAGACAAAGGAAGTTTATTTTCTCCATCATTAGTTAATTTTTTGGTAATTTCCTTGATAATCTCTCCTGTCCAGATCTTCGCTCCTTTCAAATCTGGCTTTGAAGATTGATTACAGTAATGCATTAACAAGGTGCATTGGAGAAACCTTTCCAGGATCTTGTGTGACCGTTCATATTCGTTACTGGCTGCATTTTGACTTGAGAACACAACAGGAGAAAAGAAAAAGGCCAAAAGTTTGTCTTGCAGATTGGCTTTCTGAGGCAGAGCTTGTAGTCTAAAATAAAAATGGCAATGAATCCTTTGCATATTTTAAACATGATTCAAAGTAAAACCACAACTTTCACTCACCTGAGAATATAAGAGCTTAACGAAAAAACTTCGTACCGGAAATCCAGGAAATATAGCAGCTCCAGTGGAGGGTATTCAAACTAAAAATTAACCAACACCAAATTAAATTATACATTTTCATGAATATTTAGCCAGGTAATACACTAATTTTAAGATACGCACCTCTCTAATAAAGCGATTAATCAATTTGTTCTTATCAAGCACTCCACATTCTATGCCTTCCTTCGCAAACTTCAAAATGTTCGAAATCTCCCTCATATGCTGATCTTGAAGTAAGAACGACCCTTCAAAATCCACGATCTCCTCCAAAACACTGTCATCCGTCCACTTATCACTCTCCTTAGCCTTAAACTGTGTCGCATGGGATGACCTGTAATCTTCTGTACCGCCGGTGTCACTGTAGAACACATTTTGCAGAGATTTCACCACAAAAATTGGAAAGTAGTCTTCCCTCAAAATGTTCGGAATGTTTGCACGTTCTGCCTCCATCTTCACGAACAAATTGACTTCATTTTCCTCCATTTTTAATTAAAGTAAAAACCGGAAACCGAAACTTCAACAGCTTCAACTATCGGAACGCTGTCGACACTTTTTTACTTTGTTTTGATCCCATTTTGTTCACTTTCCCTCACCGTCTCGCAAAGCACGTGCTTCTCAATGTTGGATGGAATGAATGCTTTTGTTTATGAGAATGTTTTGAGTGTTTTTAACATGGGCTATATCACATGTAAGCCATCATATGATTGATGGTGTTGTTTCACTAAATGCACCAAAAACCTGATTAAATTTTGCAAAACTTGTAGTTTTACGGTTTGATTAAAGTTAGTTAGTTAATTGGTTTGAATTTTTGAGTAATTAAGTGATAGAAGAAACTAATAGAGAGAAATCATGTCATATTTGCAAACAGAGTTAATTCCGCACGTTCGGAAAGTGTGTAGTTTATATAAGCGGGCGGTTCGGAATATAGAATCGGGTATGCTTCATCGGTAAGTCGATTGATAAGCTCACAATCAGTAAAATTAGTTGGACTTCGTTAAAGACTCTGGATAAATTGTAAAATGGAATGATTAATATTTACAGCCATGTGTTCCGATACAACGCGACAATGATGCGTGCCAGATTTGAGGAGAACCGAAACATTTTGGATATGAGGAAGGCGAAAGAACTTTTGGAGGCGGGGGAGGAGGAACTATTTATGAATATGCACTACCAGCCATTAAAATGTAAGAAAACTATTTGTTTTTGTTACTTCATGCACTCCAGACTTGGCGTGATTATTAATTTTGATGACCTTGCTTTGTCTAGTTCCCCACTCTCCTGGTGGCACAGCTTATGAGAGAGAAGCACCCACCCCAGATTGGCTGCTTGATTATTGGCATCCCCTGGAAAAGGCTCAGTACCCGGAATATTTTGCCAAGCGTGAACAGAGAAAGAAGGAATATATCGAAATGTGGGAGAAACAATATGGCAAACCACAACCTACTGACCATCACTAGCTAAATATGAGTTGGTAGAATTTGAAGTAGAGTGTGCATTTGGAATATAATGTATATGACTGTTTTTAGGTGGCGAGTTAAATTCAGTGTCACTTTGTGTATATTTAACTTAATTGTAAATAAATAAATTAGCGAAATCACATTGAGATAGTATCTAGTCATCTAGAATGCGAGTGACTATTTTTATTTCCATTAAAAAAAGAGGAAGTGACAAGAAAGATTAGGGTAAAGATGGATATGGGTAGTTTAACTTAAACTGTTTAAGAACTGTTTAACTGTTTTATTACTAACTTCTATATTATATCACTTATATTATTATGTCATATTCTGCATCATTTCTTCTTCTTGGCATCTGAATCAGCGCTTAGAGTTGTCATTAACTGCCGACCACACAAGTCTCTTGGGACACTATCACCATGTTCTGAGTCAGAAGAGTCATCAGAATTACTGGAATCACTGTATGAGGCGAGACCCGGCAGCACCCCTATACACACCAGATTTCCTTTATAAGGTACACAATGAAGAAAGTTATTTGAATCTACTGCGGTCTCACTTGTACTACTGACAACTGCTGCAGAAGAACTTCCAACTGGTTGATTATCTGTTTAAAAAATGATACGAAATATGAACCTAGCATTAATTGTAATTGAATTATATATAGCTTATTTCTGACTTACCAAGCTTAGGTTGCTTCGGATTTTCAGTAGTTGAATTTGCATCATTCGAACCAGCTGGAGCCTTCCTTTTTACAATTCCTGCCAGCAATTTACTCTGTGTGGTTTTCCCCGTACCTATGGATGGTGCGAGTAGGTGGTCATCGGATGACGTTGACAATTTTTTCTCCTTTTTCTCAAGACCTAATTCTTGTCGAATATGCTTGTTCAATTCCTGTTCTCTGAAATCTGCCATTTTGCTGCGGAATTCATTCAGCTCTTTGACTTCTTCTAACCTCTTCTTCCTCTCGAGATCCATTTTGTTTTTATCAACCTGCTCCAAAAAGTCAGCTTCATCGTCATCCAAACCTTTGACGAGATTTTCTGTAACAGCAAACAATTCGAAATTTTCAGTTAGGATACAGTTAATAGCAAAAATACAAGTTCTTAAAATCAGTGTGAAGACATTCCATCCATACTTAATTTATGAGTTTCCTCATACTCCTCCTGTTTCTTATTTTTCTGCTCCTGAAGCCGATCAAATAAAGACCTGTGGTCTGGGGCAGGTTCCTCTGGGGCCACTAAAAACAGTTACAATTCAATTACAACAACAATTCAATACTCGCATCAACTGATTATTTTGGAATTAGAGATTCTAATTGAATCACAGAAAGCAAGCAATACCAGTAGACAAATAGACTTACCATCAGGGTCTTCTGGTTTCCGAACCTTTTCCCATTCTGATTGGCGGGCCAACCGCCTTGCTTCAATTTCCGATTCGGTCACAAAGCCTGAGCTCATCCTAAATAAAATAAAATTACGGATCAATTGATTTGAGATTACGTAAAATTACAATTCAACAATACAAGTAAACAAGTCGCACACTGCACACTAACTTACTTGACTTATACGCTGCTGTCAATCACAGTACTTCTGTTCTTTATTCGAAATCCTTCCTTCCTCCTTCCGTCGGTCGAGATAAAGATTAATTTTGTTTCAAACCCGCACTACACAAAGAAACGTTCGAAAACAATTGCCCCTATTTGCCCTTCACTTTATCAGCTACGAGTTGCCGTAAAAAGACTTGACTTTTGAAGCAATGACATCGTCAGATAAATACAGCACATGAGTTGCATTACAACCACGCAAAATATTCCAACTACTATTGTTTTATGATTTCTCATTTAACCTTCGTTTAACAATCAACAATTGACCCTTGACATTCAGAACCTAAAGCCCTGGCTTTGATCAGTCCCTGTAACCAACAATCTCTTCCTGCTGCCACTTTCACAGTATTTTACACACGTCTTTTATAATTTATGAAACAACTTTCTCCCCAATCAATAATCAATCAAAATTTTAATCATACGATTGACTGATTGACACCTAAACAATCAGCTTGCTAAACAAACAGATGCATTCCCGCAACTTCGCTAAAAATCTCTCAATCCCCCAAAACGTTAATCTGAACATGCACAGATTCCAGCGCATTGCATGATTGATTAATGATTTTTTTTCGCGAATCCAATCATAAAAATAATCATATTACTGATAGTCATTTAGTGTGGATTAAATACGCACTTTAATTTTTTTGCGTCTTGCAATTTTATTGCGAGAACAAAAGAGGGCCATAGAAAAATACAGGAGAGGAGCGTGTTTGCTTTTCTATTTGCATGGGAAACATAAAAGGCCATCTGCAACGCATTTTAGTTGGGAAGAACGAGGCAGTATTGCTTTTGTCTAAACATCTGCAGGAAATTAGTTAATTGTGGATTAAAATTGGATTTAACGAGGTTGAGATTAAATTGGAGTAGTGGGAAAAGTGCTAAAAGCTTATTCGCAATAAAATAAATGGTTTGTGAGCTGTGAATTGGATTGAAAGTCTAAAAAGGGGAATTAAAATCTTTGAAATTGGTTAGTTAAGAGTGTTCAGCATTCAGCAGTTTGTTAATTAGTTTGTTTTCGTGTCAGCAAAATGCCTAGGGGTAAGTGGGTTTGAGAAGTTAATTGGAATTTAATTGGAGGGTGGATTAAATTTAACTTTTTTGTCTTTTAGGAAAATACGTTAATCACAAAGGACGGGCTCGCCACTTCACAAGTCCCGATGAACTGGAGAGGGAGAGGAAGAAGTTAGAAAATAAGAAATGGAGGGTAGGTCACAATTAATAGTTAAGGGGTGTGGGTCGTAGTGATTGAAAGGGCGGAGAGTAAAAGTAAAGACTTAAACTGTTTGGTTTTGATCCATAATCTTTTTTCATTTTTAGGCCAAGAAGGAAGATGATGAAGAGTCTGGAGAGGAGGAGGAGGAAGAAGAAAAGGAGACGCCAGAAGGGGCCGGGGCAGCAGGAGGGAAATCAGAAGATGAAAGTTCAGAGGAGGATTCTGATGATGCTGAAGTAAGTCGAGTCAGAATCCTGGCTTAGGTCCTTAGTGTAGCACTTTAGTATGATATTAATTTATTTTCTCTTCTTTGATTTCAGCACAAAGCCAAGGGTGTTGAAGGCCTTATTGAGATAGAAAACCCTAATCGCGTTGTTAAAAAGGAGAAAAAGATATCAAAGTTAGGAATGGAAGCGCCAGCTGCTGAAGAACCTACGGCTAAACCTGAGCTATCTAGAAGGGAAAGGGAAGAGCTTGAAAAACAACGTGCCAAGGCTCACTATCAAAAGCTCCATGCGGAAGGAAAGACCGAACAAGCTAGAGCAGATTTAGCAAGGTTTGTTAAATAACAAAAATATTTTATTTGCATCTTCAGTTTACACGAATAACGAAGGAAATGTGCATTGATTTGATCATAGTTGCAAAATGCCCCTCCCGCCTCCTTCTCTACCAAGTTATCGCACTCTCCATAAGCATCATGTTATGAAAATGTCAGCAGCTTGAAGTCTCCTTTTTCACACGTAGATGGCTTAG